>JAHRHJ020001062.1:0-35254 GCA_019776745.2 Taxus chinensis | reverse complement strand
ATTGAAATATGAGAGGAAATCATGTGACTTCAAATACCAAGCAGAATCCAGAGCAATAAGGACAAATTTTTAAACAGTAATGAATTTTATTCCAACAAATTTTTTGTAATCGTCTCAACGAGTCCAGGAACAATACTTAATTCGCCACAGAAGATCCATATTCTCTAACAGATCCGCAACCCTTTTTCCTGACCTTGGTTTGTGAGAAATTGTTTTTTCTTCTAATCGAAAAGATTTGATGAAGTGAAGATGATAAGAAAGTCTCATTCCCATAACTTTTTCCATTTGCAACAGATTAGGAAATATTATTTTGAAGGACGAGGGCTACTCGTCTTATTTCTCGAGTAATTAAATATTCTTTATAATATAATTAAAAAAAGTACCTATAGAGAAACATAGAAAAAATTATTGAATAAATAGTACTTGGATAATCCTCCATTACAGAAGAATGGTACTACAAATATGGAAATACTAATGCAAATAATACATATCATCTCCTTCATTTTACATTTTCTTATTTGGATAATAATGCAATAACAGATAAATATCCTACATATAATCAATATCATCTAACAAAGCTTCATTGGGCGTAAAGTTCCCTCTAATTAAGATTATACAAAACTATATTAAAATTGTATGGTGTATGGATAAAAATAGTATTTACAATTTATCAATTCTTTAAAATTAGATAAGTGAAAATCCAAAAGGAGGATCATAAACATTTTTTACTTAATTTTTAAGTGAATTATCTTATTTGATTTAATTTCTAGAAATCATGCTATTTCACGGGTTTGATTTGCACATGAAATCCCCTTGTAGGTCGCATCAGATCTCAAAACAAATATGTATAGGATAAAACACACTTTCTCTACTCCTTACTTCATGCAAGGCAATGACCAAGCTGAAGCTACTAAGCAAATTGCAAAAATTCTTCAAAAGAACATTGCTAACTAATGTAGCCAAATTCTAAACAAACTCGATATACTACAAATTATATGAACTCCAAAAGAAAATAGATTTCCTTCTTCATTATTGAATCATGAATTACAATGTTTCCTAAATAGGAAAACAACTCCCAACTTGATTTGCCAAGAAAACTCTAACTAACTTTGACTAAATCTACTCTACGTGGCGGAAATTACTATTTTTAGCAGTTTACTAGAACTTGCTATTCTTAGTAAGTTCACATGCTTATTCATACAAGCACAGAAATCACCACACATCTTCTACATTCCTAAATTGTAGGAATTGCTAAATTTCCAACTCATAATGCAACTAATAGACTAAAATTAACTAGTTCCCTAAAATAGGAAAAAACCGAACTAAAACTTAATCCTAATTTTCGGCCTCAAGATGGCAAATTTCAGGCCCGAAAATGTGCCAAAACTTCCTCCCACTGGTAGGGCAGATTGATTAGTGTATTTATCTCATTGAAACATGTGGTTTAACAAAATAGACTAAAACAGACACCCGGAGCTCAAGTTTATACCTTGACAAGTTCCTACTAATTTTAGCGCATCATTCTCCCCTGCTTGAAAAAAATGCAGCTCCTGCAAGTTGTCTACTTCAAACTACTTCAATTTATCTGCATCCAACTTCTTAATCTCCCACTCCGTGACACAAGTATTGTCCTCTTATTCCAGTCCTTTCCAATATAACAAATATTTGTTGTATTTCCTATGTCGTGTGTCCATTGTTTTCTTATCTAGAATCTAATCCACTTCTTTCTTCTTCACCAAAACCTGTTGCCTCCAATCTACTACTTTTTCAATAACATCCCCTTCTACACCATCCCAAATCTGAAACATTAAACATTGGATAAATATCAAAATTCCCTGGCAATTCTACCTCATAAGCATTATCATTTTTTTTCCATGATTTTGCAGGGACCCATCTTCTTGTACTTCAACTTGTTATAGCTTCCTTTTGGAAACCTTTCCTTTTGCAGGTATACCATAACAAATTCACCAACTGTAAATACCTTTCTTCGTCTATGCACATCTGCTACTTCCTTATACTTATCATTACTATTCTACAGCTTCTTCCGCACTTCTTCCTATAATTGTTGTATATGTTCGACAAATGCTTTTACATCATCACTAACTCTGCCATCAACTAGTAGCTGTACCAAATCTAACACCCCATTTGGATTACTCCCATACACAATCGAAAATGGAGACTTTCCTATGGATCTATTTATGGAATTGTTATATGCAAACTCAGCTTGTGGTAATGCTAGGTCCCATTGTTTCGGTTTTTCCCCAACGATGCACCTTAACAGCTTTCCCAAACTCCGATTTACCACCTCTATTTGCCCATCAATTTGAGGATGATAGGAACTTCTAAACTATATTTGAGTTTCCAAATTCTTCCATAAAGTCCTCCAGAGGCAACTTAAGAACCTAGTGTCCCTATCTGAAGTAATGGTTTTTGGAACACCATGCAAACGAACAACTTCTCTGAAAAAAAAAAATTGCTACACCTGGCACATCACTTGTTTTCTTGCAAGAAATAAAATGAACCATCTTATAAAACATATCAACAACCACAAAAAATTATTCATTACCTCGTTGTGTTTTTGGTAATCCTAAACAAAATCCATACTCAGATTTGTCCACGACCATTTAGAAACAGGAAAAGGCATACACAACCCTGTATTCTTTGCATGGCCTTTCGAGATTTGGTAAGTTCCATACCTCTCCACATATCTTACCACATCTCTTTTCAGCTTTTGCCAGTAGTATTTCTCTGCTACCAAGGCTATCATCTTATCATTACCAAAATGCCTAGCTAATCCTCTACTATATAACTCTTTCACTATATTCTCTCATAAATGCAACTGTAATACATAGTTCGCGTCCCTTGAATAGGTAGCCATCCTGTAAAATGTACTCATCATGGACATCTCCTACATTGTCTGACAATGGACGAATTAACCTTTCAACAATATCCTTGAAATTAGAATCAAAAGAATACAAACCCCTTATTGCTTCAAAACCCACAACCTCATTTTCCATAGTGTTAAAAAAATTCACACACCTACTCAATGCATCTGCAACTTGATTTTGTTTTCCTGATTTTTGTTTTAAAGAAAAAATTATGACCCTACAAAAATGATACCCACTTTACATGCCTACTATTCAACTTATTTTGTGCATTGACATACTTTAAGGCTATGTGGTCTACAAATAACACAAACTCCTTAGGCACTAAGTAATGCCTCCTATATTTTAATGCTTGTACAATTGCATAAAATTCCACATCATAAGTAGAGTAGTTATTTCTTACCTTGACTTAGAACAACACCAATACCCACATGTGAGGCATCACAATCAACTTCAAACACTTTATCAAAATTTGGTAGTCCCAAAATGGGTGCCTCTGTCACCTTCTTCTTCAAGAACTGAAAAACTATCCTTAGCTCCCTTTGTCCACAAAAAATCCCTTACTTTTGTGTAATATGTTATAGGTGCTACAATACTACTGAAATTTTTAATAAACTTTCTGTAAAATGTTACTAGACCATGAAAGCTTCTTACCTCTATTAAAATTTTTAGAGTAGGCCATTCAATAATTGTCTTTATATTCTCTGAGTCCATCTATACCCCATCTACAAAAATAATAGAGCCCAGCAATACCAAACTCTCTTGCATAAACGTTCACTTATTCATATCTGCATAGAGTTTCTCTTTCCTTAACACTTCAAACATCACCCTAAGATGCCTAAAATGTTCTTCTTTAGTTTTACTAAAGATCAACATATCATCAAAATAAAGTGCAACAAACTTACCATTATACTCCTGTAGCATGGTGTTCATCAGTTTCATAAAAGTACTAGGTGCATTGGATAACTCGAATGGCATCACAAGCCACTCATATAATCCATTTCCTGTCTTGAATTTTTTTTTTTGACTCATCTCCTTCACTGATCTGAATCTAATGGTAACCACTTCAAAGATAAAATTGTTAGTGTAGAATCACAGGACACCTAAATTTCTGTAACTAGATGAATTGAGAATCTCAGTGTGATTACACAACATGGAGCACATCTCAAAGTGTGGGACTTTAAAATTGAGAGAGCTCTCCGGGTGAAGGCTAGTTCCTATTCTTCTGTTTAGGTGCACACAAATAAATTATAGAGGATCTACTCTAAAACCTACTCTATCTTACCAAGGAGACAAGGTTGAGGAGATGCAAGAAAATAAACCTAAGCTAACAAGGTGATGCACCAAAGGAATGTTAGACACCTGTTTTGTAATTTAACATAGACCATAGAAATGCAATATAACTACCATGCACAGATAACCAAACTGTAATGAGAGATCAGAAGACAACTATAAACACATGAAAGGGTTGGGAATTATTCACAGACATATATTATTGCTCCAGAGTTGATACAGTACACTACAGTATCCAAGAGGCAAAAATTTGTATTACAACTAGAATGGGAGGTTTTGAGGCTCCACAAATTCTCTTGTAGCCAAGGGAAGAAGGGAGTGTTCAAAACAAAACTATCCAACCCTTTACAATGAGCCCAACTCCTTCTTTTATAGATACAACACAGAGAGAAGAAGGAGAGAGGTAGGAAAACTGATTTAAAGCTAAGATATCGGCCATCAATGCCACTTCAAAACCACCCACAATCTGTCAAGCTCGCTCCTCTATGTATGTTCAGCGTGTTGAAGAAGGAAGAACGGCGGATAAAATCGAATCTGATTTGGTTGTCGGGAGAAATCACACTGTATATTAATGGAGTGAAGATGTTTTCCCACTTTTCACAAACCTAACCTCATCAAAATTAAAGTCTAAGGTTTCCATGGCATGGACGAGGTTGAGACCTTTCTAATGGTGCCAAATTTGTTAAATTTTGAGTACTGGATCGAAAGATATGTCCATTTGAATGTTTGAGTCAGGTCTGTAAAAAAATGGTGAAAATCATTTAGCAGAACAGGTTTGTGGGCCTGAAATTCACTTTGCGCCCTTTGGCACAAAAATAGCAAAATGTATAAAACACCCTGCAGCCCTGAAACTCATTCTTGTTAAAAAACCATCCTCGGGCCCGCTATTCTGCATTTTCAATTTGGGAGAAAATTCCTCCCCAGGGCCATCGTCCTACATGTAATTTAGGCCTGACACGTGGCTCTTTGGGTATCCGTAGACGTGTGGCTCATTGTTATACTTTACACCTTTTCGAGCCAAAGAATTTGAATTTCCCCTGACGACCCACCTTGACTTGAAGCATGGCCACGTGTAGAGATGGTGTACGTTTGGGGACCTCTCCTGGATTTCATTTTTGAAATCACGCCGAAGAGACATGTGGCACCTTCTACAGCTTTGCTCTGTTCCTTTATGTTTTGGCTAAGTCTTTTTTTAGCAGGGCCATGTATCTTACCCGGGACACATGGAGACTTGGCGCTTGTCTGAGCCTGGCCATCAGGCCACCCCTCTTGAATTTGTGCGGTTGACGCACATGGCACTCTCTGCTGATTCTGCCCTATCTTGACTTTTTAACTATCGACTTTGTTCCTCTTTCAAACCTGGGACATGTGGAAGGCCAACACTTGTTTAGGAGACCTGCTTTTAGATTTACCTTTAAAGGTGCGTCAGGTTTACAAGTGGCTCCTTCTGCGAGCCTTCAATACTTAGCCAATTTGGGCCAATGCCTTTATCAAAACCTAGACACGTGGAGGCTTGGCGTTTTTCTGAGTCTCCACTTTGAGCTTTCTCTTTTGAAATTACTTCGAGCTAACATGTGGTTCCTTCCCCACATTTGGAATTTTCAATGGCTGGCTCTATCCCTTTTCGGGTCTAGGGCATGTTGAAGCTCTGCGCTTGTTTAGGCATCCGCTTTTGGGTTTAACCTTTGGAGAAGTGTCGATGAGGCATGTGGAAGCTTCCGCTCATTCTTCCATAATTAGTCAATTTGGGCTCGTTTTTAATCATTTGTAAACCTTGAAGACTTTGAGCCTCTAGTTTTGTGTGACACTATTTATCCCTTCCCCAACCCTGCTACTCCATTGTCGAGCTTTCCTGTAACCTGGCTATCGGATTTGAAACATAGGCTCATTTGATAGAGATTTCCCTTAGATTTTTTTTTGTACAAGGCCGTGTTTGATCAATTTTACCAGGGGGCTAAATTGAGATGACACAATCTTGGTGAAATACCTAGATTGAGCAACACATCCATCATATCATCAAGGAGAGGTATTGGGAACTAATACTTGATTGTAATTTTATTGATCACTCTGCTATCCGTGCACATTCTCCATGTTCCATCCTTCTTTGGTGTTGATAAAGCTGGTGTTAGCACACGGACTCATGCTCTCCCTTACAACCCCCTTTCGCATGAGCTCTGCCACTTTCCTACTTCAACTCTACATGCAATGTCGGGCTCATCCTATAAGCCACTTGATTTGGGAGTGAAGAACCTAGAATCAAATCAATGTGGTGTTGAATATCTCTTTTGGGTGGTAATCCATCTGGTAGCTCATTAGGAATAGCATCCAGAAAATTCTTCTATTAATTCTGATGTTTCTATTGGTAGTCGATGCACTTACAAGTTCATCCTTATTTGTAACTAGTGCATAACAAAAACCGGTTGCCTTTGCCTCCTTCACAAATTCCTTTGCAGAAAGCATATTTTCAGCCTTCCCCTCTTCTTTAAGAGGTAGCAAAACTATTTTTGTCCCATCCTTCCAGAAAGTATAAGTATTCTTTCCCCTGTCATGAATAAATTTTCTATCAAATTGCCATGGTCTTCCTAGCAGCATATGACATGCATCCATAGGGATAACATCACACCAAATCTCATCCTTATAATTGTTCCTAATAGAAAAGCTTATTAAACATCTCTTATCAATAGTAACTTCATTACCCTTCTTAAACCATGCAATACGATAAGGGTTAGGATTCTTCTCATAATGTAGACCCAATTTATCGACCATCTCATTTCAAACCATGTTCTCACAACTACCACCATCAATATCAACATTACATACCTTTCCTCTTGAAGTGCATCTCATGTTCTAAAAATATTTTTATGTAGCCATGCATCCCCCTTGACCTCCTTTCATGGAGCAATCATTGTCCTCTTGATCATCAAAGTTTCTCCAACATCTGGTGGAATTTCTAGGTCCTGTTCATATTCTACTTTTTCAGCTTCAACAATATTTACTCTTGGAGCATCTCCTTGCCTTTTGTCATGTGTATAAGTATGTGGGCATTCAAAAGTCCTGATGCCCTTCTTCACCACATCTGTAACAAACAAATGGTCTTCGTGGAGCCTCCTATCCTCTATCGCCAGCATATCCTCTGCCCCCTAGGAAATCCTCTACTTGTTTGTTGATTCTGTGAAATCTTGTCTCGTATCTCTCTTGCTTTTCCAATCCACGAGATGATTCTCCCCTACCTTGGCTGAAACCAGCTCATCCCTGAAAGGAAGTATGAGCCCCGCATATTCATTCCAGGTGATCTCCTAAAAATTTGACGGTTTTTTTTTTCCACAGCCTTTAAGGCTAATTGATAGGCGTCCTCTATGATTCTTAATCCTATGCATACTTATCTCATATTGAATAGAAAATTTTAATCCATTAACATACCTTGCAGCCATTTTTTCCTTAGTTTCTTCATGCTCTACATGAATGGACAACTTATAGAACTCATCTGTGTATTCTTGCACTGTTTGTAAGTTCTTCCTGAGATTCTAAAACCTCCTGTAAAGGGTTTGTGCATAATCCACAGGGAGAAATTTATCTTTCAGCTTCTTCTCCATCTTACTCCACGTCCTAATTCTTTATTTCCCCTTTCTTGACAGCTCTTTTTGTAGGTGATCCCAAAATAACATAGCATGAACTTTCAATTTTGTGCATGCAAATTTTACCTTCTTTTCTTCTAACATAGCCTTCCACTCAAAAAAATTTTCCATGCTAGTCAACTAGTCTATCAGCTCCTCTGATTTTAGACTACCTCCATACTTTGAAACATCAACTCTTATCCCATCATTCTTTCCTTCTAATTCTCAAAGCATCCTTTCTTCAAAAGCTAAGGGTGGCGCTTTCGTTTCCTCCTCTTCACAAACCTCTTCTTCATCTATGTCATCTCCACCTTGATTTACTTTTTGGGTTATCATTGCAGCAAGCGTAGCAACTTCCCTCTAAAGATCTTGCATATTTCTATTCATCTAGGAAATACCGTCTCCTCTTCCTACCATTTTTTTAAGACTCGAACCAACTCTGATACTAGAAAATGTATCCAAATTCTAAAAAAAAATCAATATACTGCAAATAATATGAACTCCAAAAGAAAATAGATCTCCTTCTTTGTTATTAAATCATGAATTACAATGTTTCCTAAATATGAAAACAACTCCCAACTCGATTTTCTAAGAAAACTCTAACAAACTTTAACTAAAGCTATCTAGATGGTGGAAATTACTATTTTTAGCATTTTACTAGAACCTGCTATTCTTAGTAAGTTTGCATGCTTATTCGTATGGGCATAGAAATTGCAACGCATATTCTAAATTCCTAAATTATAGGAATTTCCAGATTTCCAACTCATAATGCAACTAATAGACTAAAATTAACTAGTGCCCTAAGGAAAAAAATGAACAACTTCAATCATAATTTTTGGCCTCAAAATGGCAGATATCAGGTCCAAAAATTTGTCAAAACTTGCTCCAACTTATACGACAAGTTGACCAATGTGTTCATCTCAAACGGACACTCAGAGCTCAAGTTAGGACCTTGCCAAGTTCCTGCTATGTTTGGCACATCATTCTCCCCTACTTGAAAAAAATGCAGCTCCTACAAGTTGTCTTCTTTAAACTGATTCTATTTATCTGCATCCAACTTTTTAATCTCCTATTATGTGACCCAATTATCGTCCTCTTGTTCCAGTCCATTCCAATTTACCAAATATTTATTGTATTTCCCATGTCACGTGTCCATTGTTTTCTTATCTTGAATCTAATCCACTTCTTCTTTATTCTTCACTGGAACTTGTTGCCTCCAATCTACTACTTCCTCAATAACATGTGGTTTAAAAAAAATGGACTCAAACGAACACCCGGTAGCTCAAGTTATGACCTTGTCAAGTTCCTGCTAATGTTGACGCATCACTAAGAATGACAAAAATTGACATAATCAGATTGTTTACACTCTTTGTGCCTTTTGTAATAATGTTCGTAACCCTACGATTGATACTGAATTCTCTCTAACATATGGAGTGTGTATGCCTAGATTTGGAACACCTTTAAGATGGATTAGTTAATATGAAAAATCCAAATCAAATGTTACTATAATAAAATTTTGTTATGAATCCATTGTGAAGAGAGGGACAATTGTAGTTTCTGTCATTGAATAAAGTTAGTAAAAGCTCTTCTAGATCTAAATCTTAACTTATAAACAAACACACTTGGAAAATGTTAGTTTTTTTTAGGTTAGAAGACCTTCCTCAGTCAGATCCCTAACCATTTTAAGGTGATAAAATTTTATTTATTTATTTAAATTGATGTTCAAGAATAAATAAAAATGAAAAATATACCTTAATCATATTAGAGAACAATCGTAGTTAATTCATCAAAAATTACATGGAGAACACAACCCAATTATGGGGGTAATTATGATTCTCACTTGTGGTTAATTCTGAATAAACAATGTTGCAACAAGTTGAATATCATTCCATTGTGCTTCACTTTCATTCTTTTCTTACCTGCGAAACCAAGATATGCTAACAAGAGAGAAAAAAAACCCAATTATAGCCTTAGTGTGCAAAGAGTCAAGGGCTCAAGTTGCTTTTGAAAGTATGAAATGATATGGGGTGAGGGTTTATTTTATAGATTTGGAGTGCATATGCAGTGGGACACATGGATGTAAAGATAGGGTCCATAATGCATTAGGGATGTACATGGTTAAATGGGATGGACATAATTAAATGCGAAGGGTGACAGTTAGCAAATCGGTGGTGAGTTCTATTTTATGCATATTTAAAATGGGCTCAAATATGCTAATTTTTTTGGGCTTTTTAAGTGTCGTTGATGTTTTAAATAAGAGACCTTATGTACAAGATGTGTTTTCTATTGTCTAAATTTTCCCCCTTTTGGGTTGTGAGTTGCAAAAGGACTTCATGTAACGTATCACTTTTAACTTAGATGTTATGGAGTGTTCTAATAGACCTCTCTCATTAGCTTGGAGGGTAAAAATAGACCTTTGGATCCATAATTCACATCTTCCTCTAATCCAGGAAGAAAAAATCTGTCATTTTTTCACACATAAAAAATTGGGATTTTAAATTGATATTTCCCCACCTTGTCAAAATCTCCATCCCTTGAAAATTTTTATTGCAAATATTTATAAGTCCCTCGAAATCAAATCATCAATTTCTCCAAGTGCTCCTTACAATGGTTTTCTATCTCCATTTATGCCACATGGATTGACACGTTGATCCATGGTTCTTGTCACTATATGTTCTAATATTCTGCATGTACTTCTACAACTAGGTTTCTCTAAAATTCTCATAGGTATGTTCCTTACTTCCTATATACTACTTAAATTTCATTCAAATAGCATAAGGGGGGATAATGTAGATAAAAAATCATACACATACTACTACTTTACTATACCACCAAGTATATTATTTTTTGTATGTATCTTGAGTAATAAAAATATTCACTGGTGACATACTTCCTAGTGTGTCTATTTTTTTTATTGTTTCTATTGTTTTTTATCTCTCGTATATGTCTTAGATACTCCCAGTTCTAGCCATGGTCATAGTGATCTATGTCTATCAATCTTCTCACATTTTTCGTCAATTGTCTTAGGACAATGGTGCCCAAGACTAGATACTAGTGCCCAGGAGATCCTATCCAACCTAGGCACTCCTATCCTCTTTGTTTTTGTTCACATCTTAAACATTTTTGGTCAGCCTTTTTCAGTTTTCTTACTCCTATCCCAAGGACCTAGTCGGCATGTTTTGTCACTACTGTTGAAATTCAAGCAAAAGATCTTTATATAAACACAACATACATACCATTATAAGGAAAGTGAAATTTCTATCACCGCTATCTATCTACATATCAAAGGGATTACATGTTAGGCCTATTATTCTTCATACACTCTACATAGGAAGGGGAAGTCATTTTTCTCCATCCAGACATTTACATTTTATCTAGCTACCACTTACTATCGAGGCATCATTGCCATGAGGGAAACCTTGGATCATTATTTCACACACAAACACAAAACTGCATTGGGTCTAAGATGTAGTGCATCGCTTGGGCGTAAGTTCAATTCTTTCACAGCCGAGGAAAGTTCAACTCATCATTTTGCATATTTTACTTTTACGATTTTATGTAGTTTGAGGGTTTTGCATGAGATTATTTGTGTTGCATATTTATAAGTACTTTGGTGATCCAAGTGTGGCATATAGGTGGTCAATTCCAAGCAAGTGTGAAACCCTACCAATACCACCGATAACTAGAGTTTGACCTTTTTGACAGACTGTAACACCCCATAGAGGTCTAGGGCATCTACAGGCACGCTCACCCTTACCCAGGCATCCATGTCCAAGAATTCCTAACATCTTTGCATTTTTCTAAGTGTTATTGTGACATTTTGAGTTGTTCCATCTATTTGTCTAGTCCAACACACTTTGAGATAAGATAAATCAAGGAAACTACCCTATCTCTTTTATTGGCTTCCATAATTACATCAAATAAAATTACCCAACATTACTATTTCATGGTATATCATTATAGCAGTTTCTAATTTCATATTTTAGTAAAATTAAATTTATATTTTAGTGGATCAGTATGCACTCTCCCATTATTGCAATCTTTTGGCATTTTTACCATAATATTACATTCGATAGTAATCCTTGATATCAACATATTACTCTACTTATATTTGTTGATTCTATCAATACTCTAACTTCATTTTTGGTTATTGTTACTCTTAGTTCTAGTATCTTATACTGGGGTCTCCCTTGGCTATGTATTCTTAGGGATATTTTGTCTATCATCCACTAATATATTAATCTTATCCATAACCAAAACGTTATCACCATTCAAGTTATTCCTTTGGAGGCTTCTATTCCTAGCTTTCCTAGACATTCTTCCATAATTCCTATTTCTATGCCTAGTGCATCTATGAATGAAGATTTCATTTCACATTATGCCTATCAATTTTTTATCCCTCCAAAGTTTTTCCCAAGGTCCGTAGCATTACTCTCTACTTCTCATAGTTTTGGCTCTCTTAGGTTTCTTACTAGGCCTTTGATTACACACACCACCTTTAATTTCCCCTCATTCGAGCATTAATTAATTAATGTAAGTCAGAGACCTTTAATCTACTCCCTTTGGATTAAAGTAATTTATTTGGGGGAAAATCGACTATCCCCATGTGCTTACTTATATTTAATTTATTTGGGCAAGTCAATTTCAATAAGAGCAAATCGATTTATGTTATGAGCTATTTAATTATTATCTAGGGGCAAATTGATTTGTCTAGGCAAGTCAATTCCTACATGTGTTTATAATTAATATTTAATTCATCTCTTGCATTTAATTGAAATATATTTTTGGAGGGAATTAATATTTTGAATTGGAGTTTGACTTTTATAGGTCAAGAAGACTATTTTTAAATTTATCTTTCCTATCTAGAGATTGATGCCAAAATTGTAGGGCAAATATTGAAGATTCAAATTGCAAAAGCTATAAAAGAAGAAGTGGCGTCCCCTTTTTAGCATGTTGACGGTTTGAAAATTTATCTTCATGATTGAAGAGGGATGTATGCCTATTTGTGATCAAAAAATAAAGGTGTTATTCAATACCACCATTTTGTGGAGTATGAATTACCAGATAACACCCTAGTCATGTTGGCACATCACTCATCCTAGAATGAGCGCTCACCCGAAGCGTGCAAAGGTATCAGGTCCTTCTTTAGGGTTGCTATTGAAGGATGTTAGCGTGATGAAGGAAGAAACATATAGATCCATAACTAATCCATCATTCTACAATGCATACCATATTCAGATTTATGAAAGAACAAGTTTAAACAATAATCATGATTGAATCAAGAACATGCACTACTTGATTATACATAGGAATGACACTTAGATTCAGCCAATAACTTCAACCTATTAATAAACATAGAATCTCCTTACAATAATGGCATTCTATATCAATGCGCATATGGATCTGATACAATAATCCCCCCGTATACCTCTCTATACATATCTCTATGTGTGTGTTCTATATATATATAGGGTGGGGACTTTCCCTTCACCACTTCTCTATTCCAAAAATAGGCCACATGCTATTAATAGCCACGTGCCATTTACAGGCATAGCCACACATGCAAGTGTGCTATCTATAGACCTCTTGTAGTTAACTGAAGTGACAATCCTATTCTTAGCTCACCTCCATGCAAAACAAGCTTCGATCCGATCCTCTAAAGATAGACAATGCATGGCACGCACGTCCCTGCATCGTTGGTGTGTTCTGCACGCCATCTTCTAAAAATAGGTCTTCATGCTCAAAATAGGCTAAGTCCTGAATGTTGAACTTTCCCTCTGCACGTGTGTTCTTCCTATCCATTCGCGCCCTTAAACCTGGCCTGCTTTCCCACATGGACTTCTTGTGTGAGTTCTGTCAAGTGTTCTCTGATCAACATTACCCCACACTAATCGCATTGTCACCCCGACAATGGGTATCTCCAAAAAAAATTGAAGTAAAGAATATTAAATGGAAAGAATAAGAAAGAATGTAGATGAATAAAGAATGTTTTAAGAGGCAACATCCTCTGTATCAGTTTGAAGGATCAACTCTGGATACTCCTCCTTTATTTTGGCCTCCAAGGTCTATCCATTCAGCGAGTGCTTGTTCTACTTTCTCTAGAATGTCCACAGCAATGGATTCCAACTCATCCCTCACAATCTCTCCTTTTTCATTCTACAGAACCAACACAACGCTGGACATTGATGTCATTCTTCCTTCTAGAAGATCCATTTTCTACGCAATGAGCTTCCCAAGCTCTTCTAGCCGAGTCTTATGCAGCTCTTGTGTTGCTGTCAGGGCCTCACACTTCTGCTTAACCATTGACAACCTTTCTACGTGGCCCAATGTTTCATCCTTCATTTCTCTTTGGACCTCATTGCTTTCTTCCAGGGTCTTTATATTGATAAGCACCTCTGGAGCAATGCAGATGTTTAAAGCCTGGTCTACTGTCTTTAATGCCTCTTGTAGCACTTGCAACAGCCCTTCATATGATGTAATCTTTCACATCACTGATGCTTTCTCTCACATTGCCTCTTGTTCTGAGCTCCTTGGCGCCGGTATGCGCAGAGGTTCATCTTCAAGTGCCAAGTCCACCAACTTTCCTACATTGTGTATCGCTGAAGGAAACGTCTGTGGTACCTTGGCCTCCAAGTGTGGCCTGGCTCTTATGACATTGTCCCCAATCTCCTCTGTGATGCTGATAAATACTTCATTCTTCTTCTGTGCTAAGTCCCTCTCTTGAGTTATGTGCACTATCTCTGCATCCTTTGTCTTGAGCTCCTCACACAACACACTTATTGTTACAACTTTGTCCTTGTTTCTCCTTGCAACTTCAGTAGAAACCTTTACCAATGCATTGTTGACCTGCTCATCTGACATGAGAGTAGGCTTTACTGTCATATGTCTAGATTGTGGTGCCTTCTTCAGCCATCTTGAAACACATGACTCTTCGCATATATCAAAGTCAGGCTCATCCATATGGGTGTGCATTGACCATGATAGTTGCTTCCAAGTGCACATAGTCACCATATCCTCATCCATTAGCTCCCAGCCAAATAAATCCTTCTGTGCTATCATGCTCTAGAAGTGGGCGTGAACAATTTTACCTACATCCTCCGCATACCCCATGGCTGGTGGAATGTGCTCTCCACTTGTTCTTCTAGACCATTGCTTCTTAGGGACTTTAGCTTCCAAATTTGGGACTTGTGTCTCCATGTCCTGAACATTCTCTGCAGCTATCTCCTCTGGTCCCTTCTCGTCCTCTCCTCTTTCCTTTGATTCCTCACCTTGTTCTTCTATGTTCTCTGGAAGTGTAGGAGAATTAGGCATGCTTTCCTCTGACTCTTCCACCTCCTCATTTAACTTCAGTTTCCTCCTTCTTTGCATGGTTTCCTCCTTCTGTGGAGAGATTCTGGGTGATCTGCGCACCGTGGTTGGAGTAGCACCTTGGGTCCTTGTTCTCCTAAACACCCTCTTAAATCTGTGCTCCCCTTAGACTGCATTCAAGTCCTCATCATCCCCTCTTGTGGCTGAGGTGGTGTAGTGGCATGCTCAACTTCACCCTTATTTATAGGATGTCTCCTACCTCTATGCTCCAAACCACCACTATCTTTGCACTCCTCCTCCTCATCCTCCACTTCAATTGGCTCTGTGGGCTTAGGCACTGGGATGTTCTCCATTGTATGCTTTCCCTTTGGTGGTGCTGGAAGTGTGAAACTCACCTTCCACATACTTGTTATTCTCCATCTTTGGCTTCAGTTGGAGATACACCAGTTGCTCCAATATCTCCCACCACCAAACTTATTGGTTTAATGCTCAAAACATCATAAATGAGTCTTTCAACATATGCACCCCTCCTACATACACATATTTCTTTCCTTAGTGTGTGGTAGTCACAGTCTACCTTATCCGCATTGAACATCAATCGCCACGCATATGTAAACATGTGTACTGATGCATGGAAGTACCTTGCTGTGAATGCATATGGAAAATTGCACCAAGGACTCCATGCTCCATCTTTCATTGCAAACCGTGCTATATAGAAATGTTGGTATACAAAAATTGAACTGCCTTTCCAACCACTGAAGGCAAGTCCTTGGGGATGCACCATTCTTCCTCAAAAGCCACATGAAGCCTATCATACCACTTCTCGGCCCGTGGCTTAACCTGTTATGTTATGGATCCCTCACATAGGTACTTCTTGAAGCATTCTGTAGGCAATTTGTGTTACATCAGATACTCCCATACCTTCTCCTTTGTTCCATCAAGCACTCCAATCTCCATGAACACTAGTGATAATAGAACAGCTCCAAAGTTGATCTTTCCTCCTGCGCACACTTCTTCAATGATTTTCTCTGTGATATACCATGAAATGTTGTAGACTACTCCTTCAGACATCTTTTTGGCAATGTGCAGCCACATGGTGTTCACTTGTGACCACCTTTCCTGGTCATTGAGCTTTGTAATGAGATGTGCGGCCGCTTGTACAACTGGATACTTCTTTAGTTTGTCGATGTCCATACCGCATGGACCCTTTGTATATCCCAAAGCCTTCCTTGTCTCCAATATTGTGGTTTTATCTGTCATATCATCTCACAAATCATCTCCCATGCCTTTCAACCCTGTCACCATGGAGATGAGCATGGTTGAAATTCTGACTATGCGCCCTACAAAGTAGAAAAAATCCTCATGCACTCTACTCATAAGCCACTGGTATAATGGCTCATACTTCCCAAAATAAGGGAGCTCATAAAGTTGGTAAACCCCTATCCTCTGCAATAGCTTCTCACCAGCATCATCATACACTAGACATATCTTCCGTCATGTGTTTATTTGTCTTCGTGGTCAACAACGCATCAAGCTCCTTCTTGTTCTCAATGGTACGGTGATTGTACTCACTCACTTTACTTTTCCTTATGTGAGAATCCCACTCCTGGTCTGACAATAACCCCCTCTATGGATATTGCATCTCTGAAAAATTACTTTCTGGAGCCATTTCTTCCTCCTCAATGACCACCTTCTTCTTTCCTTTTACTCCTGTTGTAGCTGCCTTCTTCGGTGCCATTTTTACCTTGCAATCCTTTGTAGATCCTTTTCGTTCAAATTCTACAATGTGTGAAGAAAACCCTAGTTCAATTCAGCATGCCCTAGGTGAAATTACGTGCCCCTAACTCATCTCCGTCACCTCGCTTCACTCAAACCCTTCACCACCAGGGACACAAGCTTCTTCTGCACACAGATCTCTTCATCACGACTGGTTACACACCTCTCACACCTTAAAATGATCACTTGGCTCTTCGCACTTATATTCTTTCAAATAATCTTACTTATAATGGTAAAAATAAATTCCCATCCCATCCTTATATAGATTTTTCAAATTTTGATGCATTTATTGCTCCTTCACCTACCAAATATCCCCTCATTCATTGACCAAATTCATTTGTTCTGTGCGGTACATCTTCGTGCCCCAGCTATAACCTTCTAGTGCGCCTCCCTACCCTTTGGTCATAGACTTCTCTTTAGCACGCGCCCTTGTGTCCAAGTACCTCGTCACTGTACCTTCTCCTGGTAGTTATCATGGCCTCCGCTTACCTCACGTTATATTGTTCCTTCTTTCATCTCCATCCTTGGTCACTTGTGAGAAGCAATCTTTCTTTGACTTAAAGCACACCCATAGTAGCTTATTCCTTTATCCTTTCAATTCCCACTGTCTTGTACCTAGATATAAACAACCACCCCACACTAAAAGTATGTGCAGTCCTCTGCGCATAAACATTCTTCACATAGTAAGTAGCTTCATGCACGCAAGCGTGCTTATTACACAAGAACAACAACTAAATTGACAAAGCATAATGACAATGAAGGAAATACATAATTGAAAACCTAATCTAAATGGCAATACTACCTTATTACAAACACCAAGAAGACTTATTTATAGTAGGGCTTCAGCCTACTCCCGTTGAAGTAACTGGGTAGCAGTGTTCCATCAAGTGCTTCTAACTGGAAAGCACCTATTTCAAGTATGTGAGTGATGACATACGACCCCAACCAATGTACTTTGAGCTTTCCTAGATGGTGCAAGAACTTAGAGTCATAAAGAAGTACCATTTGTCCAATCTCAAACTTCTTATCCCTTATGTTTCTGTCATGCCATGCTTTCTGCCTGGCCTTTTCCTACTTCTGACTCCATCGTGCTATGGCTCGTCACTCATCCAGTTGAATCATCTTCTCAATACACTCTTCTAAAGCCTGCTCATCAGCTAGACCTCCAGCTCACGTAATGCACAAAGAAGGTAACATAAATTCTATAGGGAGAATGGCTTCTGTGCCAAACACCAACTGAAATGGTGTGGCTTTGTTCAATCTCTTATAAGTTGTTCTATATGCCCAAAGAACAACTGACACTTTATCATCCCAATCCTTTCTTCCAACATCACAAATTTTTGTCAAAGTTTGGCTCAAAATCTTGTTGAAGGCCTCACAGTTCCATTTTCCTGAGGATGATAGGGTGTAGTTTTATGGTGTGCAACCATAAACTCATCTAATAGGATCTTGATTGTCTCATTCAAAAAGTGTGTACCCCTATCACTTGTCAAGCTTAAAGGACATCCATATCTTGTAAGAACATTCTCCCATAGAAACCTAGCTATTGTAGCCATTGTACAATCCTTCGTAGGTGTAGCTTCTACCCACCGTGTGAGATAATCTATGCAAGTAATGATATAGCATGATCCAGTCCTACGCGCGGCTGGAAAAATAGGTCCTACAAAGTCAATGGCCCATTTCTCAAATGGTTCAGCACTAGTAATCAGTCTCAAAGGCATCTCATCTCTTTGCCCTAGTTTTCCTAGGTGCTAACAATGGTCACACGCCTTGCAATACGCCTTACAATATTTATATAGTGTCTCCCACTATAATCCAGGAAGTAGGATCTTCCGAGCAGTCGCATCACCTTACATAGTGGCCACCTGCAATACCACCATGGGCTTCTTCCATAATATCCTTGCGCTCATGCTCTAATACACAACGGCATAATACTTCATCTCTGCCTAACTTGTAGAGGTCACCACTGATTAACATAAACAGTGTCACGCGTATAGCAAGTTGTTTCTTTTCTAATGCCTTCATTCCTTCTGGTGCCATACCAATTCGTAGAAAGACAACAATGTCTTCTAATTCCATGGGCACACGTTGTAACCTATATAACTGTGCATCTGGCATGGTTTCTTCAATTGTCTGTGCTTCTTCTCCTGAGTGAATTCTAGACAAGTGGTCTAGTCCAGAATTACTTTTCCCTGGCTTCACCACAACTGTGAAGTCAAACTCTTGAAATAGGAGTACCCATCTGCATATGCACCCTTACAAGACTAGTTTGTTTACCAAATACTTTAATGCCATGTGATATGTATAAAACACAAATGGTGTTGCTAACAAGTACTTTCGAAACTTGTGTAATGCATAGATCATTGACAAAGCTTCATGCTCTGTAGTTGTATAATTCCTTTCAACAAGAGTCAACTTCCTACTAGCAAAACAAATTGGATGATCTATAATACCTTCTCCAGGTTGAGCTAACATGGCACCAATGGCCATGCCAGAAGCGTCCACATGCACATGAAATGGTTTATCCCATGAGGGAAAATGTAGAATGGGCATGGTAGTAAGTTTCTCTTTTAATATCTCAAACGTGCACTGTTGCGGTTCTCCCCAATAAAATGTACCTTTCCCTTTTAGTAATTCTTCCAAGGGTGCAGTAATTTTGGCATACCCTTTGATGAACTTTCAATAATAACCCACATGACCTAAAAATCCGTGCACCTCACTTTGACTGGTAGGTGCTTCTAAGCCTAGAATGACTGCAACCTTAGTTGGATCAACCAGCAACCCTTCCTTGCAGATTATATGCCCTAGAAATATTCCAAAAGGTGTAGTAAATATGCACTTCTTGATGTTTAAAGAGATACTCAATTTTTTACATTGTTCAAACATTAAGCGCAGATTGTCACAATGATCTTTCACAAGCCCATATACTGTCCAATCATCTAGATAAACCTGCAAAAAGTTGTGAATAAAATATTTGAATGCCTAAACAACTATACGCAAGAATACAACAGGCACATTTTTCAATCCAAAAGGCATCACAGTATAGGAAAATCTGCCCCATTTAGTAGTAAAAGTATTCTTTTCCTGATCCTCCTGAGCAATCCTAACCTGATGATACCCAAAAAACCCATCTGTGAAAGAGTATATTTCGCGCCCTTCCACTCCCTCTAGTATTTCTTCCGTAAATGGTGTAGGGAATGGGTGTGTTACACAGGAAACATTTAGCTCCATGTAGTCCACACATATTCTAATTCGTCCATCCTTCTTGATACTGATCACCATTGGACTAACCCATTCTGACTCATCAAGGGGCTTGATAATTCCAGATTTCAACATTTTATCAATTTCTTCTTTTACCTTTTTGTGCAAATTAGGATTCATTCTGTAAGGTCTCTTTCTCACGGGGCGTGCACCTTCCTTAAGCTTTATCTTCATTTCCCCAAGTGATTCATGCACACCTTTAAGTTCATGATACCCTCGAGGGAATAAGTCTTGATAATCCCTGAGTAACTCAATGATCTTTGCCACCTCCGAGTTTGACCAGTAGTCTCCAATTATGACCTCCTTAGGCTCAGCCTCCAATCCTATATTGACCTTTTTGGTCTTCATTGGTTCATGGTATGCACATGTATCCTTATCTACACTATCCAAGACCTCGCGCCCCCCTGTGAATGGTCAATATCCAAATTTTCAACTTCTTCATCATCCATGATATACACCATCTTACCTTTTTATTTCTTAAGAGAAGTATGATCAAGCAATATGGAGTCTTCTCTTTCTTCTTCAAAACATGTGCCTGATTCTGTCTCACCCATTAATTCCTATATGAGTTCCTCCACCTTTGCACTATCTCCCATGGTTAACCACTTGACAAATTTTAATGCCTCTTCTATTGGAGGTTGGGAAGAAAAATAGTCAAAGGTCTGGATCATTCCTGAAGTCAAATTTTTCCAATTCCCAGTCTCTCTATGTAGTTCTGCATATACATACTAGGCACGTGCGCATCCTTGTAGAGTAGAATACAGTCTATGCACCCAGAGTGAAGGTGGTAATGCTTCATGTCCCACTGTCCAGAGTCTCTCACACTGTTGAATGTGATGTTGAGCAGGTTGATCACCATTATAAGTGTAGATCTGCATAGGTGCATTGCTTCTTACAAACCTAGTAGATAGGGCAATTCTGATCTCCTTCCACTCCATAAGATTATCTCTATGAACTACCCACCAGCGCGCTGCTATCCCATGCAAGAAATATGCTAAAATGTCTCTTCTCCTGACCTGGTCTATGCACTGTGCCTCCATGGCTTCCAAAAATATAGGAAGATCTTCTACTCCTGTATACCAGGGTATTGCACCACCTATCTGTTGAATATAACGAAGTCCCTTCTTGCGCAACCACATTTTTCACCTCGCATCCTACTAGTTCATATGTACCATGAGCCCAATTGTCACAATTAATACTCATAGTATCATTGATAAAATGAGAATCCTCCCACTTTAGAATGCCTTCCTTTGATGGCTCATTGACCTCTGGATCCTGAAAAATTGCGGCCATAGATTCTGTTTAAGTCCTCCTCACTTAGAGGCTCAACATATGGTGTAGACTTCCCATCTGTCAAAGGTATCACAACCCTTTCCTCCTTGTTCTCAAAGTTGATATACCCCTTATTGAATCTCAAGTCAGTGTTATTTGCATAACACCAAGGGTGTCCAAGCAAGGCTGGAAAACTTTCTGCTTCTGCAAGTGCTAATACCTCAAAATCCCCAGTGAACTTGGCCCCTTGTATAGTTATAGATGCATCCTTCAAAACTCCTATGGGAGTGGCCTTAGTTTAGTTCACCATAAACAACATGTTAGATGATGGCTGCAATGGGGGTCTCCCCATTTGTACCCATGCATCTAATGTAAGCACATTTACTTCTGCACCTACATCTATCAGAATATTGCTCAACAACCATCCATCCACAACAGCATTCAGAGTAATTTCCTTGTCATAGTCAATGCTATCAGGGGGAAGATTTACATGCAGGATCTGTCCTATCTCAATACTTGTGCACAGAGTGTTCCCTTTTAACCAACTTCCTAATAGTGGGATGATGTTCTCCTAGCAAAACATTTTGCATACTTCTCTCAGATCATCGATATCATTTTGGACTGTCTCTAATGCTTTCTTCTACTCCTTTAAGTACTATATTTCACCCTAAAGATTCCTTAGCACTTCCACGATATCCTGATAAACCTCCTTCTGGTGAGATGGATCTGGGTACCTTGCATGCAAAACCTCCTCCTTGGTGATCATAGGCTTCTTGTACAATGTCTCTCTTGTGCGTTCCACTTCAGCACATGTGGTAATCTTTATAGTTAAGGCCTCATGTTATGGTGCTATCTTGGGCATCCACTGATTTTCCTCTACGCGCTGGATCCTAACCATCCCAGCACCTTTGTTCTCCTACTTATGTTGTTTACTAAGGTGCTCATATAAGTCTGGGAACTCCTCATAGCTATGATTCTTTCCACAAAAAGAACATGTAACATTCTGGGGACATTCACGCCTATAATGATCAAGGGATCCACATGTATAGCACTTTCCTAAAGGAAACTCACTTCTTCCTCCACCGCAGCCTCGCCATCCATATCCACCTTGATATCTAGGTCCTCTTCCATGACCTCCTTCAAAATGGATCTCATTCTAGTCATAGCACGTTTGATTATGATCTTGATCCTGGTGCTCATTATTACCCTTAGAATTATCTATTACACTTGTCTGTCGTACCCCAATGTCTATAGCATCCTAGATCTGAACAATCACTTGATAATCCTCAATATCATGGGTTGTGGAACTACAAATTTTGCAAAAGCTAGATACATTCTTCCTTATCATGCGCTGTAACAAAGGACAATGACTAGCATCATGATCCAAATGACAAATCTCACAGTCCAACAATAATGAGCGTACTGTTCTGCGAGGACAACTATCCTTGGTGTGACCTTCTACTTCATAATTTGTACACCAAATTCCTGAGCACGTTTCATGGATTGAATTTGATGATAGATTCTCTAACTATTTATCCATGGCTGCAATCAGTGCCTCTAAGAATGGACTAACACCAGTGTCAATGCTTCCAACTGCCTTAGCATGCAAGGCCACTTACAGTGCTTCACGTGGATTAGTGTATGTCTTATGTGACAGTGATCTTCTGAATGGTGTAATTAATCCTCCAACGAACCATTGTGCATGTTGGCTGACATGAATATCATAAGAAAGCTTAGATAGAAGTTTCTTAAAGTGGGCATCACACTCATGTACAGTCTCAGTGGTATCCTGCTTGATGTCTTTGAGTGCATTGATACTTTTCGATGTTGATCAAATTTCTAGTTGATCATACTAGCATCCGGTGTGATTGCATAACATGGAATCCTTTCTCCAAGTGTGGGACTTGCAAAAATGAGAAAGGAATCTCCAGAGAAGGCTAGTTCCTATTCCTAAACTACCTGCCACAAGCTATTCCAGTGCAAGCAAGCTAATCTAATCCTAATCTAACCATGCCAAAGAGACAGAGAGAGAGAGAAAAGGGAAAAACAGAGCCTACACTAAAACGGTGATACACCAGAGAAGGAAAATGTTGAACATCTATCAAAACTGCCATGGAACAAGGAGAGGTGAGCAATGGGAAGGATGGACAGATGCATCACAGACCCAAGGATAGATTTCACACAGAAAATGTCCCAAAACTCCATGAACACAGCTCCAAACCTGTAATGAGTATTAAAACATGCACAAATACTTGCAATGAAGAGAGGCAAGAAGAAAGACAAGCAAAAAACAAGCAAGGATGGACAGATGCATCACAAACACGTTTTTTGTTGCTTCAAAAGTTTGCACAGAACATCATTTTAATGGTAAAAGGCAAAAAATTCCATTACAGAGCAAGGGGAGGAGGTTCGAACTCCATTTTCAACCCTGGAGAAGAAAAGAAGGGAGGGCAGAGCTGAAAAGATGAACAACCCTTTGAAAGAAGCCCCTCCTTACAATTTATAGGAAGAATGAGAGAGGGAAGAGAGAGGAAATTCAAATCTACCCCAACCACTTCTAGGTTGCATTTAATTCATCTCATTATGGCGGTAGGTGAGAACCCTAGCAAAAGCGGCGAACTGTATTTTGCATTTAAAGCTGGTTGTTGAAACGTCATTTCTGGCCATTATCACGTGCCAGAGACGTTTCTTGATTTTCTCTCTCCAAACTGAACCAAAATGCAAGATTGACCCTGGAATCATGTAGAGAATTTCACCAGCTTTCCATTGATATAAAAAACGTGAAAATCTGAGCTCTGGATCGAAAGTTATGGCGATCTGAAGATTTAGGGCAAAAACAGGCCAAAACGGATCGGCGGGAAAATATTTGAATTTTTTCCGCGCTCTGCCACTTGGATGACACGTGTCAGGCTCTGATTCATCCGCGGGCTCATCCTTTGAAAATTTCTTTCGGGCCCTTCCTTAATTTCTTGCCACTTGGACACGTGGCACTATTTTATTGGCTCGGGCCTGAGGGGCGCACTTTGTCCTTCGAAAATTTGGTATTTTTCACTTTGGGAAAATTTTCCCATTTTTCCCCCGCGCTCCGCCACTCAAGTGCCACATGGCACGATTTCATTGGACGCGGGCCCTTCCTAACCATTTCCCTTTTGTTTTTGCCTTTGGAAAAAATTTCAAAATTTTCCCGTCGGGCCGATGAGGTGAAGACACGTGGCGAGATTTGATTCGTTGGCGGCTCTTTCGGCTTTTCGCATCCCACGCGTCCCTCGCGTACCTTTGGCCCGGATGTCCCAAACTGCTGGGACAAATATCTCCAAACCACCCAATTCGGGCTTCCTTGTTCCTGTTTGAGGTGAAGACACGTGGCGAGATTCCATTCGTCTCGGCTCTTTCAGCTTTTCGCGTCCCTCGCGTACTTTTGGCCCAACTGTCCCAACTGCCTGTCCCCTGTTTCGGCCGAATCGGCCGGTTCGCGTCCTCCGCGTACTTTTGGCCCAACTGTCCCAACTGCCTGGGACAAATATCTCCGAACCGCCCGAAATGGACTGACTTGCGCCAAACCGGCCGATCCGCGTCCCGCGCGTACTTTTGTCCCAATGTCCCAAACCGCGCGAAACAAGACTTAGGCAATTTTTTCCCTCTTTCGGCCGATTCGGCTTTTCGCGTCTCGCGCGTCCCGATGTCCCAACTGTCCCGCAGACCGCCTGGACTAGGACTTAGCCAATTTTCTTCATTTTTCCGGCCCCCAAGCTTGGTACAACGAACCTCAGTACGACCCGACCCTTCAGACCCGAAATGCAATCCTGCAACCTTATTTTTTGCATTTCTTCCATTTTCTCAACTGTTGGGATTTCTTCTTGGATGGGAGAGTTAGAAAAAGCCGAGGGGACCCCAGAAAAACATGATTTTGGGCCTTGAATCAATCTACTTGCTCGGGACTGAATAATCTGATGCATGTTATCAAAATTACCCTGGGGGGTGAATTTTGGATAACAATTTGGCGACTCAGCGGGGTCATCTGCCTGCTAGATGAAGTTACCAGTTGCCTGAAGCATCCATTGGGCATGGAGTCATGAGTTGTAACCTGCAAACTGATCTGAACTTTGAAAACCTCCTCTCTGAGCCACTTGGAAACCCACTGAAATGGAGTCGTTCTCACCAAAATGCCACTGAAATGGACTGTGCAAGAGCAAAACCAGCACCACAAAAACTATGTACAGAACTGAAAATCATACATGCTCCAAATGGAACATGCAGAGTGTGCACAAGCACTTCTTCTGCTAAAAGCAAACCTACCTACTTTACTCTAACTGGAAGCAAAGGCAAGCTAAACAAACCCTGCAATTGGTTGTGAGAAATAGCTTCCCTTTCTCAAAAGTGGCAGCCATGCAATTGATTTGGCATTGAACATGGCTGATTGGATGAGTGGAAAATCAACAAGAAGCTGGTCTTCCACCCAAATCATCAAGGTATCAGCTGAAGGAAAATTCAATACCTCTTTTAGTTGCTCTGCATTTGGATTGAAGAGGTATGACAGCTGATCCTTGGTACTTTTTAGCTCACCCTCATGCTCAGAAGCAAGCATGACTGGTTGTGACTTCTCCTTTGGCTCCAATGAAGCCAAATACCTGATTGGGCAAGGTATGGTCCGTTTGATATGCCCATAGCTCTGATTTTCAACTCCAAAAATGGAGTCTTCTTGTAGACCTTCTTGAATGGATGGTGTGGAAGAAATGGTGAAATTCCTCTGTCCTTTCTCTTCCTCCAATGAAGAACATGAAAGATTAAAATCTTCCAATCTTGGTTCCAAAGAGCTGCTATAAGATGCAGGCTGCTGCAAATGAATGTTCTCCTTCATGACAGCAGACTCAAGTGTTTGGAATGTGGATGATGAAAGAGAGAATGGTGGAAACTCAACCGGCTCTTCTCCATCAAAACAGTCCTCCAAATCTGACAGATAAACTGCCTCATGGCTGTCCTGCTGCAAATGCTCCACTTCCTCCATGGTGTCTTCTTGATCTGTAACTTGACCACCATGGTTTCTTTCACCCTCCAACATTGAGTTTGAGAGATCAAACTCCTCTTCAGTACTAGAACTTGAGAGAGGTGAAGTAGAAAGAAGAACTGAAGGTTCTCCTGTAGCCTGCTTTGTGCTCAAAGCCCTTGGATCTGCAATTTTCTCCTCCACAACTAGAATGTGCTCCTCTTCTTTTGGATCTGGAGCAGCTTCTCCTTTCTCTACTACTTGAAGACAATCTTGCTCTTGATAGAACTCTTCCTCTAGCATGAAGTTTGTCAAGTCAAACTCTTCAATCTGCTGCTCTAGAGGACAAGTTGGGACTGCAAGATCTTCTTCTGAGCTTTCTTCCTTTATGGCTGATTGTGCAACTTGAATTGAATCAGCATTCCCTTCAAATAGAGTGCCAACATGGACACTACTTTCTGAGCAAACTGACTGCTGATCTGCTTCTTCTTTTTGCTCTTCTTCTGCTGCCACAAAATCAGTCTTAACCACCATTTGTTCAACCTTAGCCTCTTCTGTAGGTTTAACCATCAAGGGGATCTTTGTCATCCCAAATTTGGCAGCCCAAACCCTCAAGTTGTCTGTCATTTCTTTTCTGTTGGGCTCCTCTTCTTGCTGTCCTTCATGGCCGATTTTTGCAATTTCTTCTTCCCCACATGGAATTGGGAATGCAAGAGGAGGGATGGGTTGTAACTCAATTGATTTGGCAATTTTTTGTGGTGGTAGAGGAGGTGAAACCTCTTGTTTCTTTGGGGGAGAGCGTATTTCTTTTAGCTCTTGTGGAGGGGATGACTGTTTGGAAGGAAAAAGGAAAGAAGAATTGAGGTGTGGTGGAAGACTGAGAGGTGGAGACATGGGATCAACATTTGGGACAACAGATGGGGAGTTTAGAATTTGCAATTCCAAATGAGATGATGCTGCTTGAGTAATTGGAAGAGAAAAACCAGATGATGGTGTAGAACTTACCCATTGACAAGGTTGTTCAACAACAAGTGTATAGGCCTCTATTTCTGTTGTCCATTGTGCAAGTTGGGGCAGCATCTTCATCATGAAGTCCAGCTTCTCCTGAGGGCTGAAGTGTCTTGGAAAAGGGCCTCCCCATGGACAAGGAGTCCTGCAACCAATTCTGAAAGCTCTCATTTGAGCTGTTGCTCTGGACTGCACCATCTTTACCTCCATCTTTTGGATTTTCTCCAACAGACCAGCATCTTGCATCTGATTGTCTTCATTATATGCATACTCTTGCTCTTGGAAAGCTCCATAGCCAAACTGATTTTGGCATTGCTGCTCATATGGGTATGCATGCTGATTTTGAATTTGTTCAAAATGCTGATTTGGAGGATTTAAAAAACATGTTGGAGGTGGGAAACATTGCTGCTGTTGTAAATGTGAATTCCATGATGGAAATGAAGTCATGATTGCACAACTTCATGGAATGGAAAAGAATGAAAGAGATGGAAAGAAATATGGATGGGAATGGATGGAAAACGGGTCTGCAACTTCAGAAATGGGTTGCTGATCAGATGGAGTCGCCAGATGTGTTTGCAAGTGCCTCCAAAGGCTGAAATCTTCACAGGAACACACCAACCTGCAAAAGATGAAGTGGAAGACCTCTAAGGTCCCACCGGGCGTGCCAAAACTGTTAGTGCAGAATCACAGCACCCCTGGATGTTGATCAGATTTCTAGTTTGATCATACTAGCATCCAGTGTGATTGCACAACATGGAATCCTTTCTCCAAGTGTGGGACTTGCAAAAATGAGAAAGGAATCTCCAGAGAAGGCTGGTTCCTATTCCTAAACTACCTGCCACAAGCTATTCCAGTGCAGGCAAGCTAATCTAATCCTAATCTAACCATGCCAAGGAGACAGAGAGAGAGAGAAAAGGGAAAAACAGAGCCTACACTAAAACGGTGATACACCAGAGAAGGAAAATGTTGAACATCTATCAAAACTGCCATGGAACAAGGAGAGGTGAGCAATGGGAAGGATGGACAGATGCATCACAGGCCCAAGGATAGATTTCACACAGAAAATGTCCCAAAACTCCATGAACACAGCTCCAAACCTGTAATGAGTATTAAAACATGCACAAATACTTTCAATGAAGAGAGGCAAGAAGAAAGACAAGAAAAGAACGAGCAAGGATGGACAGATGCATCACGAAACACGTTTTTGTTGCTTCAAAAGTTTGCACAGAACATCATTTTAATGGTAAAAGGTAAAAACACCATTACAGAGAAGGGGAGGAGGTTTGAACTCCATTTTCAACCCTGGAGAAGAAAAGAAGGGAGGGCAGAGCTGAAAAGATGAACAATGTTCGACACTTTAGAAAGAAGCCCCTCCTTACACATTATAGGAAGAATGAGAGAGGGAAGAGAGAGGAAATCCAAATCTACCCCAACCACTTCTAGGTTGCATTTAATTCATCTCATTATGGTGGTGGGTGAGAACCCTAGCAAAAGCGGTGAACTGTATTTTGCATTAAAGCTGGTTGTTGAAACGTCAGTTCTGGCCATTACCACGTGCCAGAGACGTTTCTTGATTTTCTCTCTCCAAACTGAACCAAAATGCAAGATTGACCCTGGAATCATGTAGAGAATTTCACCAGCTTTCCATTGATATAAAGAACGTGAAAATCTGAGCTCTGGATCGAAAGTTATGGCGATCTGAAGATTTAGGGCAAAAATAGGCCAAAACGGATCGGCGGGAAAATATTTGAATTTTTTCACGCTCTGCCACTTGGATGACACGTGTCAGGCTCTGATTCATCCACGGGCTCATCCTCTGAAAATTTATTTCAGGCCCTTCCTTAATTTCTTGCCACTTGGACACGTGGCACTATTTTATTGGCTCGGGCCTGAGGGGCGCACTTTGTCCTTCGAAAATTTGGTATTTTTCACTTTGGGAAAATTTTTTTTTCCCCCGCGCTCCGCCACTCAAGTGCCACATTAGCAAATTTCATTGGACACGGGCCCTTCCTGACCATTTCCCTTTTGTTTTTGCCTTTGGAAAAAAATTTAAAATTTTCCCGTCGGGCCGATGAGGTGAAGACACGTGGCAGATTTGATTCGTTGGCGGCTCTTTCACTTTTTGTGTCCCTCGCATACCTTTGGCCTAACTGTCCCAAACTATCTGGGACAAATATCTCCGAACTGACCGATTCGAGCTTCCTTGTTCCTGTTTGAGGTGAAGACACATGGCGAGATTCCATTCGTCTGGCGGCTCTTTCAGCTTTTCGCGTCCCATCGCATACTTTTGGCCCAACTGTCCCAGACGAAAGTCCCCTGTTTCGGCCGAATCGGCCGGTTCGCGTCCTCCGCGTACTTTTGGCCCAACTGTCCCAAACTGTCTGGGACAAATATCTCCGAACCGCCCGAAATGGACTGACTTGCGCCAAACCGGCCGATCCGCGTCCCGCGTGTACTTTTGGCCCGAATGTCCCAAACCGCGCGAAACAAGACTTAGGCAATTTTTTCCCTCTTTCGGCCGATTCAGCTTTTCGCGTCCCACGCGTCCCGACGTCCCAACTGTCCCGCAGACCGCCTGGACTAGGACTTAGCCGATTTTCTTCATTTTTTCGGCCCCAAGCTTGGTACAACGAACCTTACGACCCGAACCCTTCAGACTTTTTGCAACCTTATTTTTTGCATTTCTTCCATTTTCTCAACCTGTTGGGATTTCTTCTTGGATGGGAGAGTTAGAAAAAGCCGAGGGGACCCCAAAAAACATGATTTTGGGCCTTGAATCAATCTACTTGCTCGGGACTGAATAATTTGATGCATGTTAGCATATGCAATTAGCCACTCATATAATTCTACTGGAAAGATGGAAAAAAAGATCTCATATAAGTTGTCATACAGATTTTCTTCTACCCAAGTGCGTGCATTAAACTCATAACCACTACTGAACCACCGTGCATATTCTTCCTCCAAATCGCGTATCCACTCCTCAATACTTGCTAGAGTTAACCGGTATGTCTTCATCATGAACCATCCTAAAAAAAATTGAAAAAATAGGTCCCTGCGATGGAACCAATGATGCAGCCTAGAATTACCAGATAACACCCTAGTGCACTGGCACATCACTCAGCCTAGACTGAGTGCTCACCCAAAGCGCATCAAAGGTACCAGGTCCCTCTTTAGGGTTGATGTTGCAGGATGTTAGCATGATGAAGGAATAAACATATAGATCCATAACTAATACATCATTCTACAATGTATACCATATTCATATTTATGAAAGAACAAGTTTAAACAATAATCATGATTGAATCAAGAATATGCACTACTTGGTTACACACAGGAATGACACTTAGAATCAACCAATACCTTCCATCTATGAATAAACACAGAAGCTCCTAACAATAATGGCATTCTATATCAATGCATGTATGGATCCGATACAATAATCCCCCCATAGACCTCTCTATACATATCATATATATACGGTGGGGACTTTCCCTTCACCACTTCTCTATTCCAAAAATAGGCGGCATGCTATTAATAGCCATGTGCCATTTACAGACATAGCCACACATGCAAGTGTGCTATCTATAGACCTCTTTACAGTTAACTAAAGTGATAATCCTATTCTTTGCCCACCTCCATGCAAAACAAGCTTCAGTCCAATCCTCTAAAGATAGGAAATGTGTGGTGCGCATATCCCTGCACTGTTGGTGTGTTTTGCACACCATATTCTAAAAATAGGTCTTCATGCTCAAAATAGTCTAAGTCCCGATTGTTGAACTTTCCCTCCGTGCTTGTGTTCTTCCTATCCATTCGTGCCCTTAAACCTGGCCTACTTTTCTGCATGAATTTCTTGTGTGAGTTCTGTCAAGTGTTCTCTGATCAATAGGGATTTCAATCTAATCTATTACAACATATTTTTCCAAGTGCGGTACATATTTTTTGATTATTTCTGGGATCATAAATACTGCTACAATTTATCTTGAGTGAATCGATTGGATTAGGGTATTTTGTCATCATATTTGAAGTGTTATTGATAGATCTACAAGTTGTTATTAAACAATTATTTCACATCTGTGGTATGATGTTTTGAGGGTTTTAAAACAAGGAAAAGGGATGATCTTAATTTATACATTTAATCCTAACCCTAGCAACTTGTATTCAGTTTTTGGGATCAAATTTGTGGTGGTTACAGTGTTCAGAAAATTTAGATTTATAGATAATTGAAAAATAAAAATATCTACTTTCATTTGCAATTGATTTCATTGAAAAATACTGAGTATTGAGGAAGTTGTGAATTTTCTAAGTTTTTAGATGTTTGGGTGCAATTTAATTTATTCCACTGCTGCAATTAATTTCTGAATTAAGGAAGATTAATTTCCCACTACTTCTCACATCTAACCCACCACCTCGGTTCACTCCAACCCCATTTGAGTTGTATTGAAGCTGACATTGGGTTATTTGAGATCAAACTAGGAGGGATTATTCCTTCTAGCTCCGATTGGATAAATTTATTTACAGATCTAGATAATATCCCAAAAAAAGATACTATAGTGGTATCAGAGCTTCTTTCCTCTATTCTTGTGGGTTCATTTTTGGATAGAGGGTAACAAATAATTTATGTATTACAAGAGGAATAAGTGATTCATGGATGATGGAGCATTCACTTCAGATCAATTGATGTTCTTACAAGAATTAATGAGAGAGTGTGGAATCCCTTAACTTCAAAAATCTTGAGTGAGCAAATGTTCAAACTCATCAAGGATGCTTTGGGCCAAGAAAAATCTACAAGCTCCAATGGAGACAACTGACATCGTGGAGAGAGGGGCTCAACATAAGCTCCTCCCAAGTTCTTTAAAGGTACTTTCCCACCCAATAATACCCATAGAGAGGTGCAAGAACTATCAATAGTCGAGGCTATTGAATCTTGCAACATTGAGTATGGTAGGCCAAGAAGGCCCATAAGCAACCTGTCTAAGGACTTCCAAAAAAGATTGGGGAAATTTTCACTACCTATTTTTGATGGATCTAACTAAATTTCAGTAAGATCTTGGTTGCAAAAAATAGAGACCTACTTCTCCCTTAACCCCATGCATGAGGAAGAGGCCCTCAAGTTTGTAGAACTTCATTTGGAGGGTATGGCACATAAATGGTAGTTCCATGGGATGCACACCCACAAGAATTATTCTATCCACACTATGGAAGATTTTAGCCAAAGGATAATGGAGAGATTTAATAGGAAAGATCCAGAGTTACAATTTAGTTTTCTCCAACAGTTGATTACCACATGTCGTGCAGTCACGAAACATTGGGTAGTCACTGAAAATAAAAATACATAACATCAAGACAAAGTAAATACGGAAAGTAAAGAAAAGGACTAGCTAAATTCAAATACACTTACCAGTGTGTACCTTATAGTGTCGGTCATCCTGCTATGTACGGGCACAATCCATGCTACTGGAACCCTAGAGAAGAAAAATTGAAATAAAACACTAGAGGAACGTCAGTAAAATACGACATAAATCACCTAGCTATGGGCCCATGGATGGATGTCGATATGTCGTAAATTCATGGAGGTAAAAGCCTAGCCATGTGTAGCAATGCTAAAAATCACAAAAAACCATATGGCAAAAGCGATGATAATAAGTGAGGTAAATAGATCTAACCAAGACTATAAGCCTAAGAGATGATGCATAAGACTGCAACGAACCCATAGGAAAGGACAGGGCATAGAAATAATTTTTTATAAGGAATATAGATCATCATATTTGATGATTGTATCATGATGTTTGATTAGCAAAGGTTGGGTTTTGCAGAGTAGACGAATTTAAATAAAGAAAAAGGAGTGGCACACGTTGATTGAGAGTGCACACCACAAGATCCTGGACCCAGTTTTAGACATTCAGGATACCTTAGTCATAGAGGACCCCATAGCACCATCAACTAGCGAGTCTCGGTGAGTATTTCAACTATTGGGGAGGTTGTCAAGTTACTGCATAGATGGAGAGACATGCATGCACTATCAAAGATAGACAACATAGATGTGATTCTTTAGACCTTTTTGGAGGCGCATTGTGCCTCGATTAAGGAATATATAGTGTACTTATAAAATGTTAGGAATGGTACAGAGAGGATCATGAGGGTAGAAGCATAATTTGTGAGAGAAAAGGGGATGCCTCTGGAGCCCGATCTAGAGGAGTCTCAAGATTGCACAATCCGTGCAACCAGCGTAGCACCTTCGGCACATAGCATCTAGAGACCCCCCAAGGGAGTAAAGGTCTCTTGAGCCACATATATTTTTATGATGTACCATGATTGGTATATTCCGGTTAGAATCCATTTGACAATGTAGAAAAATTGATGACGATATATGTATATGATGATTATTTTGATGATTATGGTGTTTTTGATGAATAATTCTTTACTTATCACTTTCCTTTTTCTCATTCATGTATATGGAAATACTAATGATACTTAAGGAAGAACACTAGTGATATTTAGGTAAAAAAACTAGTACGAAGGAAAATAAATTCAAGAGAGGTCAAGTACCTAATTGAGGATGCATAAAACAATGATGTTCCACTAGGAAAGGTTAGGGCTAATCGAAGCCAAAAGAGGTGGAATCAAGACCGCGACATTACAATGGTAGGAAAAGTCAAGGAAAAAGATAAGTGATGATAAACCCAAGTGGGGCAAAGAGCCCAAGAAAGGATGAGAGACCTTGAAGATGTACGTAAAACCAAAGGGGGGTAAGATCCCAAGTAAAGGTGAGACCCCGGGCCAAAAAAGAAATCAAGGTGTTTCTAAAAGAGATGCTTAGCCACAAGGGGTGAATTGATGTAGAGCATCAATGATGATATCGTCTACTTGGTTCAGAATATGATGACGAGCTTGAGTCATGAGGTATTTGATAACATTTTTTGTAATTGATACTTATCAATGGACTTCAGGTCGGGTGGCAAACAAAGTGTCATAAATTTGGTCTTCTAACCAAGAAAGCATGGCACTGCAAATATCACTAAGGGTAGATGAGGCTTAGGGACAAGTTGGAGGAATGTATATAGGTTTTGGTATAGATGGTCTAGGGGGAGGTGAGCGGCTCTGAGAGGAGTCGACTCTACGCTTGTTTTAACATGAAGATGACTTGATAGCCGGAACCGTGCCACGGATAACCTGACAGTATGTTTCAGTATGTGAGAAATATTCATGATGTAAATAATGCAATGGGGATGAAGTAGAAGGTCATGTGGACTTTAGAGCTTCATCTCATCTAAATTTAGCTTTGAGATTTTTCATGTTTTTTCTATAGGCTCTACCATCAGATAAATAATTTCTTTGAGCCTCATGCCATGTCCAATATGGCTATGCCCCAGAAGGGTGAGGATACATAAGGACAAGAGGAAAGGAAGGATGTAAATTATAAGTATGGGTTGGCATAAATGATGTCGGTAGATCTAGTGCTTCGTCATCTATGAGGTCATCATATTTATAGTCAAAGCTAGATATACACTCCCCATCCTTTAGATGAGGAGATAACTTATGTTATCTACTAGTATCATGAGGAGAGGATGAGGTCAATGGAGATGTCTAAGGCTTAGGCACCGATCTGCTAGGAGGAGGCTTCACCAAATGTGAAAATTATTCTTGGACAAGAATGACATTCACATCATTAGTGAAGGTGCTTTGGAGGGTGATTTGGTAATACCAGATCTCTCGATCCTAACTTTGGGCATAGCTAGCCAAATGGGGATCGTATAGAGCATAAACATTATCATAGTCAGGATTATTAGTGTCTACTATGTAATAATTAACTTTAGGCCTCATAGCCTTGGCAACGTCTTTTCTCAACGTGTCGG
>JAHRHJ020001061.1:0-35285 GCA_019776745.2 Taxus chinensis | reverse complement strand
CTCCAATTAATGCATTTAAAATTTCCATGAATCATTCTATTGGATAGGAAATTTCTTCACCTTTCAATGAGATAACGTTGAGTCCTCCTAACTCCTTATAAAACTCAAGTTATGGGCCAGAGCGGCCTTGGGGTGTGAAAAGTGTCCCCCAAGAGCAGGCCCATGGGCACAGGGATGAAAAATTGCCCAAAGGTGAGTTGGCAAAAGCTGGGGTTAATTAGAAAAATTTCCGTTACGTTGGGGTGATGAAAATAAATTTTTGTCCTTCACCTCCGCTATTGCCGCAATGGAAAGTGTCCAGCTCCAAGCAAAGGGGGAGGAAACGAGGGGGAACGACGGGGGGGGGCAAACGAAGTTTTGAGGAAAATTCACCAAGGAGGGGGGAAAGGATGAGTTTGATGCATGGGTCCACGCATTTTAGAATAGATTTCTCCAAGTAGGGGTGGGGATGTGGGCCATGAAGGTTTTCACAAAAAAATCCAAAAAGGATAAGGTGGCGAGGGGTTCCACCCCTCAACGTCGACCACGCTGGTTTAGCCATTGATTGGCTGTGGGCCACAGGGGAAAATTTTAAGAAATTCCCAACTTTTTGTGTGTTCTAATAAAATTTGCCTAAGTTTTTCAAGGGAAGTTCTGGGTATGTGCGCCGCACAAGAAAAAATTTGGGCCGTGGGCCCGCCAAGGAAAATTTTCCCAAAATTTCCACTAGGGAAGGAAAAAATTTAGAGGGCCATAATTTTTTTATAGAAAGTTTAGTTTTGGGAAAACGAGGAATAGGAATTTCTTGAAATCTCTCGATGCCATCTTTGCACAAGAATCATTAATTTAGATTTTTGATAAAGTTTAAGGGGTCAATTTAAGAAAACGACCTGCAATATTTTTAAAGTAAACTAGTAAATTTTAACTTATAAATTTTATTCAATTTGATCTTCTCCTTCACTCCACATGCCAAACAGACATGGGGGATTGTTCTAGAAGGATTTAGGAAGGTAATTTTACTTGATTGATTTTCCAATTCGAATTTTCTAACAATTGACAGAAAAGACTGCAAACCAATTGTGAAAGGTTTGAGCCCAATTTTGTAATATTTTAATTATTTCCTTAAGAGTTTTTTGGTCAAATTGAGTTCATGGATATCATAGCATGCTAATTTTAATGTTTCAATGTTGATTATTATTTTTAGGTTAAAATTGTTGCATTTTAGAGAGAAATTAATTGCCAATTTTACAATTTAAAACAAAGATCAATTTTCTAATGGATCTGGTAATCATTGTTTTCATCTTCCAAATATGAAAATTCATTTCTCTTCTAGTCTAATACATTTATTGGATTCAAATCAAACTATTCTAAACCCAAAATGCAATTCTGATTCCACTTTTACACATTTCTGAAAGAGACAAAATATTGTATTTTTCTCACACGCATTTCTTCCTTTCAAACAGAGATACCAAAACATTGATTTAATCAGTTTCAATTTACAATGCAATTTGGAAAAAGCTTTTGATTCATTCATTGATTTCCAAAGGAAATTTTACAACTTCTTTCTTTTATTCCTTCCAAATTTCATCATACAGATTTCATTTCCTTCACATTCCTTCAAAGCAAAAACATGGTCTTTTTCTTTTCATTTCACTTACAAATTTCATAATCCATACAAAATTTTTCCATTCCAAAACATTTACTATTTCATCCACTTCAAAGTGGGAAAGGTTACAAAATAATTTATTTCACAAGGTACTGTCAAAATGTCTTTCTCCTTTACTCCAGAACCATAGCATGAAAAGTTCCCTTTTCTTCCAATTTTATCACAACAAAAGTGGGGGATGGGAAACGATCTCCACCCAACCAAGACATACAATGAAAGGAGAAGCCATCCTTCATCATTGGCCCTCGAGCCCTAACCAGAATGCAATAAGAAATGTGATCCAACTCATGACAACAACAGGATTCCAAAAAATATAACAAACAACAATCTTTCAACATGCACATTCAAATTAAAACATAGTCCAAAAACAAAACAATAGTGTTGCAACCACATGAAAGACAACAAACAAAACTCAGGCTTCTTCATTGCAAGCCAAAGAAGAAAGAGCTTATGGGGGCAAGCTGTTTATGCCTCTCAATGGGAATCGGGCATCTACCTGTAACAAACCGTTAATATAAATCATCACACGTATCCTTATGTCCCCCCAAATCCCTCCTTATGCCCCCCCACATATTTCCTTATGCCCCCCCACATGTAAGAAATGCAATCTATTCTTTCCATGGTGGATCCCAATCCCAAACTCCCTCCAAAAGGAATTATGATGCCACTGGCATTCCCTTTATGCCCCCCCACAGGATTCCCCATAGCCTCTCCTACACCACTCCTAGGTAGTCTTACCCATAGCCCACAATAATAACAACATACCAGAATTTACATATTCATAAAAGGAAAAGAATAGTATTTCCAAGATCCAAGCTCTTACCTCTTCATGATGGAGTTTGTTCTAAAACAACAACTTTCAATACCAAAATACAGTTCCAAAATCAGCAAGCTCTATCCCAATGCAATCGATCTGACAGCCAAGCACAAACATGTACCAATCTTCCCAAAATTTCCTCAAAATCAAAAGATCCAATCAACAAGAAAATTCACCCCAAGGAAGCATTCCCAAAATTTCAACAATTGAAAACAAGCAAGGAGTTCTATTTTATAAAAGAGGGGAGAGAAGAGGCTGAGCTGGATCCATGTAGGATACCACATCACACATCCTCAACTCCAAACACAAAAGTCAAATTCATTCTCCAATGCACAATAAATATGTGGGTGAATAATATGACAATAAACTTACACACTCCAAAAATCCCACACCCGAAAGGACTGAATTTAATAAAATGTAAGAAGAGTGCAATTAAAACTTACAATATGATTTATAAAAATGTATTAAAAAGCTCTAAAATCAACCCTCCAACCATAGGTATGGTTGGTAAATAAAATTAAGAGCTATGGGACAAGTTTTACTTGTCCCACAAGCCTCCAAAAACAGCCTTCAAGGAAAAATTCGAGTTTCCAAGAAGGTGGAGTGTTTCATACTCCAAAATCTGACTTACACAAAACTTACACATACTTACACATCACTTACATATTTAATACAAAAGGAAACAACTTCTATAATTACTTTCTTACATCCAAAATTGATTTATTTATTTATTTTAATAATATTATTACTCACATTAATTCTCCACAGTTAAAAGATTAATGAAAGGGGAAATGCATCACAAAAATAAATACATGTAAACAATAATAAAAAGAAACAACATAATAAAATACACAAAGCCCCTTGGTCACATTCAAAGGTGATCTCCCCATGGGAATCCCTAACACTAACAAACACACACGCAAACAAAACATGTTTCCATGGTGACCTTGTTGAATTCATCTAGAATTCCAATGTGGTTGGTCTTCAATCCTCCGATGTTTGTTGTGATGTTTTAACTTGTAAAACACAAATACCTCCTTCAGTCTCATGGCCATATCAGAACATCTAAAATGAATATAAATATAATTCCAAAATCATCTATATAAACGAATCACAACATCATAAAAGTAACAACTATATCATCATCAAATAATTTCCATTTTCTAGGTTTACTCAAAATATCAAATATCACATGTTCAAAAAAAATTCATAATATATCCATGTCAAATAGTATATCATCATCCACATATGAAGTGTCTCTAATAATCGTCATGCATCATAATTAAATCAAGATCAATGATAATCCATGGTCCAACATCTAACATCATACTAAATCAAAACCATAATAATGTCCATCATATAGTCTACAATATCATGATCAATAATAAAAGGTGTCAAAGGGAAGTGGGCACTACAGAAAGGGTATTTGGTAAGGCACTTCACTACCGTTCGACTAGAAGCCTCAAAGAGACATGATCTCATGGTTTGTGTTGGAGACAAGATGCTCCCAAAGTGGAGTTTTGAAAATAAATAGGAATATATAGTTAAATTACATCTAGCAAGTGTTTCACAAAAATTTGAAGTGCAATGGTTCATCTCTCATAATTTATGTTCTTTAGTTTTTCTTTTGTAAATGGTATTAAATTTTAAACCAAAGGATTTTCATATATTTGATTGTATTAAATAAACTTGGTTTAAAACAATAAAACGTTATAACATATCTTACAGGATCAAATATTCCTTTGTAGATAATGGACTTGAACCCTCACTCCATGATGATCTAGCAAACTTCCCAACCACACCAGATTGCTATACTACAATATATGTAGACTGCTCCTTTCTTCAAAAAGATAAGTCATGATTTTTCAGAGTCATGTAAAATAACCTTCATAACTCTAGAAAGGAGTTGTTAAGCTTCCTTCATGTACCTTATTATGTGAGGAGTCACTTCAATCCTTGAATCGACCTCGAATGATCGTCTGTGATCTATTTGACGCCCTTCTAGGAGCCCTGTTAGACCATTTTCGAAGTTATAGGAAGCTATTAAAATTGAGAAGTTGGGTTTTGTATCAGCTTGCCATTTTAATCCTGGATAAAAAAATACATATCCACCTTAATAAACCTATATTACTTGCAATAAAAAATTTCTTATAACCATCATTTTGGGGAAAAACAATCATCTAGATAGTTTGGCAAGGTCATTTCATAGGCCTTCAATCACAGTTTTGACTGGGTCAAACTGGACCAATTACGACCGATGGCCTCAGAAAAATGACTGCCAATAGTAAAACAGTTGACTTTAGTTTTAAAATTGTCATCAGTTACCAATTTCTTAGCACACAAGATGTCTGAAATTGATTTAATGGGATTGTTATACATCTACTCTATCAATTGACACCTTACTAGTAATAGGTATTAAAGTTTTTAGAGGCGGGTGCTCAATTTTGACGTCTGTTTGATTTTATGGGACTATGTTATAGTAGTCTCGTCTATCAACCTGATGGTTACTAACGATATGGTATTAAAGTTATTTAGAGGCGGTAGAACTCAATGCGACGTCCTTAGTATGGCCTTAGTCACATTACCAAGTCTTACAAAGTTAGATAGACAGAAGAGTCTTCATTATCGATTGAATTCCTTGTGGGATCCTAACGACACAAAATTTACCTAGGGCAATGTTATCAGCTTTGACTTAAACTTTTTTCAGTGATCTCTTGAAGTATATCCCATCGAAAATTTGTTAGTTTAGCATTTTTACAACTATAGCGGAGAATCAAGACTTTTACGAAGGGTATTATAAGGGTCAATAAATATTCACCAACTTAATCTGGTCCTATAACATAGGGTGTAGAGCAATATTATTGCTGGATTTGGAATTAGGACGGAAACTTAGTTGAAATTTCCATAATGTTAACTTTTGGGTCAGAAGAATGGTACTGTATGCTCCAATGGTACCAATGTAATTTGCTTGTAAAAGACGTTATATTTAGGGAGTGATACCTAGTGCATAAATGGACACTTGAGTTGCATGGATAAAAACACCTTCCAAGTAATACCCTTTTATGTGCATTAAGCAATAGGACTGAGAACACTATAACATATGTGAATTGTGAGATGATTTCAGATACACTCAAATGATATCATTTAACACAACTCAGTTTTTAATAGGGAGTTGTCATTGTGTAGATTAAGGATGATTCCTAGGACTCATCAGTACGGGCTTAAATATTTTAAGAGTAGTATTTCGATGTCTCTTAAATCCATAAAATGGTAATGTCATTTATCAAGACCGTAGAATCTAAGGTTAGAGTTAAGCATATAAGAGCAAATCCAATGATATTTGACGTTAGGCAATACGATGGTTGCTCTTGGACGTCCTTGTAACTCACACTAGGCCGAGTTTCCATGGGTTAAAATGCATATGTTTTGCCTTGGTTACATCAATCATTCTAAGCGGATCTAGGGTTCATTACTTTATATCATCTAACTTGATGTGGGAAACTATTGAATGGATTCATCTAACTTTATTGTAAACTATTAATATTCAATACAACGTTTAATTAATTCTAAGGATATCACATAATCCAATCACATCCTCATGGAAAAATGTATCTCGTCATGTACATATCCCACAATGGGTAAGATTTCAACATGACATTATGTTAGCATTCTACATACTTAGCAAGGGTAAAATTTAAACAATATGAATATAGCGTCTGAAAAGTACATCAAGTTCCATTAACATCAATTGTATAACTGCGGGGAACATTAGGATCTTGCCCTACTGCAATTTGTATAATAAGAAACAAAGAAGGTAGGGTGAATGTTGTGGGAGGGAAATGAAGAGTGAGAGATAAAGGTTAATAGGGCTATAGAAGCAATGACTATTCTGAAGCTGGGAAATTGGGAAAGATGGACCAATCATACGTATGAGAACCTTTGTGGACAATGTTTGCAAAAGACAAAAAGAAGGCTAAAAATCTACTGCGAATACAATAGAGTTGATAACTACCTATAATTTTGTACATTACAATGGATGGATCAGGTCTAAACCTTAATAATTATCTAGAAATATTCTTAATCCATTTCTAATGTAAATTTAATTACAATCCTATAACAAAGTGTCCATTAATTTTGTTACTTAATTAAATAGTTTTACACCTTCTTAAGATAACATTTAAACCCAAATTTATTAATCCCTTATCCTTAGTTTCCTTAGTTCCATTAAATTATTATCCCCTAGATTTCCATTTAATCATTTACTAAAACATACTAGGAGAGTTACATTTTTAACTTAACACACTAGGGCACTAAGTGGCCCCATTCATCCATTTTCACATACACTTAAATTATTTAAATGCCCATGATATATATATATATATATATATTCTCACCTAACAATTGTAGGGTTGATTCATAACCCTTGGATTAAATCAATTATGGCCACTAGATCCTAGGGTTCCATACTAACCCTAACTATCCTTATGAAATTTTATTAACCTTTTCTCCCTTTCCCTAGCCTCCTCATTTGGTCTCTTTTTTCTTTTCTTTGATTTGCAGGTTGGAGGAGTGGAAGCCATGAAAGCAAGGAGGGAAGATCCATGGAGGGATTCATTTGGATCTAGCTTAGTTTAGTTTAGTTTATGTCATTTTGTTATAGTAATGTATCTTCCATTTGTTGATTGTAGAGGTATTCCACCCTAAATCTGGATAAGTTATTTAGTTATTTCCATTCTTGAGTTCTTTATCTGGGAAAAACCCTATTTCAATTAATCTATGAGATTTAATACATTTAAATGCTCATTCAAGGATTTACATGCTTCAAAAAATGAGTTTATTCCCATATAGTTTGTTCGTAGTTTCCTTTTCACATTTTATAGGCTCAAATTTTAATTAAATCAAGTTCAAAATTGCATAGTCACGTATTTTAATTTGGCCACCAAAAGTGATGAAACCACTTCCCAAAGCAAGGTTGGTGATCCTATGACCACCACCCTACCTGGGTGACAATTCATAAACCGTTGTCTTTGTCTAGGTGGTGGTTCAGAGACCATCCGCTCTGATCAGGTCGGCGGTCCAGAGACCGTCAGCTCTACATAGGGAAGTGGTCTTGTTCTTCGAAAAAATAACCATCAATTCATCAATTTTTCCAAAACTTAAAATTTACTAGGGTGGTTTACAATTTAACCTTAGCTTAAATTTATATTCCTAAAGTCACTAGTTGAAAGGTTAAAAACATTTATTCATTCCATGACTTAAATCACTAATTACACATAAGATTTCTATTTCAATAGTACATGTAAGAAAACAACTACAAGAATAATTTTCCAATAAAATTACTTTCAAGCTCAAATGAAGACTGAAATTCCATCTATTTCCTAAGTATCATTGCTTTCCTTTCCACAACAAGAATGTAATTTTTCAACAAAGTAACTTCATTATAACTTAGTGCATTCATCCATTTAAACCATTATTCAACTACAACCATTTATTCAAAGAAAGCACAAGAAACTATTATTACATTTAAATTTTCTAAGGAATACATTCTTAATGATTTACAACTTCTACGATTTACAACTTCCAAGTTCCTTTTTTATTCTTTACAATAATGCATAACTCCTACAAATAACAATGAAATTTCTTTTTTTATTCGAGCATAGCTCATTTATTATAATGCAAAGAGATTTCTTTCCAACAATACATTACAACTTCATAACAAAAATATACATTACAACTTTATTTTGAATGCAATTCTACTAGCCTTCCACTTAAGTGGGAATTACTAGAAAGGTTTCTACAATGAAGGATTTCTTTTTGACTTCTACAAAATTCTTCAAGTCCCAAATCTTCAACAAGAGCTCCACCATTTTATTCATTTCAATCACAACAAAAATGGGGGAGTAGGAAACACTCTCCACCCAACTAATAATATAATGAGGAGAAGAATTTATCCTCCTCATTAGCCCCCAAGCCCCAAAAAATGTAATAAAGGAATGGATCCAACAATCCTTGGAAACTAACACAATGCTTCCACATCACAATACAAAATTTCACAACTATTTAACACACATTCAAACACAAGATAACAATCACAAAAATGAAACTATCAAAATACACAAGGCTTAAAAATGCAAAGCCAATGGAGCAAGAATCTATGGGGAGATCACTTATGCCTCCCAATGGGATTAGGTGCCCACCTTAAAACCCTCCAAAAAAACAACTCAAAACCCCTACACAACTCTTATGCCTCCCTCAAGATCCTCTTATGCCTCCCACATTATCTTATGCCTCCCTACAATCTCTTATGTCTCCCTCAAAAGAACCAAGTAAGAAAAGAAGCATTTTATTATCAAAGGTGGGGCACCCAACCCAACTCCCTCCCAAAACATGAAACAAAATCTTATGCCTCCCTACAATAGAAAATCCCCATAGCCTTCTCCTACACCATACTTAGGAATTCTACCCATGATCCCAACAAGCACACAAACCATTCACTTGCATGCAAGTACACACATATAAAAGAAAATACAATTAAAACAAGGATGTAGTTCCTAACTTTCCATGGTAAGAACTTGATCAAAGAGTCACACTCCAAGCTCCTTAAAGCTCAATCCATCTCCAAAAGATCTACTCAAAATTCAACAACCACACCAAAATTCTCCAACTCCCAAAAATCTAAGAACACAATTAAATGAACTAACCCCCAAACAAAAAAATAAACTTGCATATGTAGAAAAATGAAAAGAGGAGGGTTAGGTGGTTCCATGTAGGATGCCACATCACTTATCCTCAACTCCACATCATAAGTGAAACCTCAACCTCAAGGCACAATAAATTGGTGGTTGAGAGAAATGAAAATTTCTTACACACACAACACAAACCCATACCCACTAAGGACATAATTTAAAACCCATGTAAGAAAAGTGTAATAAATGTCACCTTTTTCTTTACAAAACACATAATGGGGTCTATTTTTGACCCCCCAATGCCCATAGGTATAGTTGGTAGATGAAATTAAGAGGTGTGGGACAAGCTTAACTTGTCCGACAAGCCTCCAAAAATGGCCCTTAAGCCTAAATCCGAATTTCCCAGGTAAGGTAGGGTGCTCAACACTCAAAATAAAATACACTCAACTTAAATGACAAGATTCCAAAAGACAAACTAATCTAATAAATGGCCCTTTTTGTCACATCCCCAATTAACTTAATAAACATGATTAATTCACTTAATAAAGGTACATTAATCAATAATGATTAAATAATTTATATCACAAAATAAATTACATACTACACAATAAATAAAAGAAAAGGTAAATAATTACACAAAAATCCCATGGTCACAATTTGAGGTCATCCCCCCATGGGGAACCCCCTAACAAACTAATAGACAAAACATCAAATATTACACAAGTTGTCCATGGTGACCATCATTGTATCCATCTAGTATTCCGTTGTGGTTTGTCTCCTAACCCCCTTTTGTTTGTTGTGATATAATTGCCTGTAAAATCACACAATACCTCCTTCGGCCTTATGGCTGCATCATATACATAAAAGATAAAATATATGCACATCCATCAATAAACATCCTCATATAACTAAATCATCATCTAAACTAAACAATGCTATCATTTGTCTATAATTTCAACATCTCAATTCTATGATTTCATCGATATCAACGAGATCACAAGATTAGTTCAAATGCTAAATTATAGTCAACATGTTAGGAATTCATAAATGTCAGTAAATATATATGCTAACCACACATCATCATCATCAATATAAAATGTCTCTCTATGTCTCTAAGAATCCACACAAATCATACTATGAATCACAATCCATCAATAGTCAGAATATCTCTATCATCTAACATCATGCTAAACCAAAATGATATGATAATATCCATGTCTATAGTCAACAATAATCAAAATCAAAATATAATAAGTGTCGAAGAGGAGTGGGCACTACATCCCCCTAGATATGTCTTAGACATAAAATATCTCCTTAAATAGAGTGAAATGGATCACTAATTTTGTAAACTTGGAGTACATGCAATCAAGCCTTTCATGTAGCAACATCTCAAATAACTATCCCATAAACTTTACATTAATTGAATATTAAAAGGTAGGGTCATGCGCTCTAAAATATACATTTTTTAATGTACTGATATTTACCTATCAATTTTATCAGCATTTACAATACATCAAAGCCACTGGGATATATCGACCTAAGAAAATATATTATGTTTGACATCATGCGATGTAACATCAATTTAGGTGGCAAGGCTAAATTCATATTTAAGGGATTAACTATACTACTCTTGAATGGACCTCATTAAAATAGATAAATAAATTTCTGTAATAGAATAGGACTACTTATGAAACAATAAAGTAACTTGTGTTTGTTATAACTAGAGGTGATTAACCATTAAATAAATTGTTTTATTATAACCTCTGTCGGATAAAAACTAATCTAACATAGTGCTTAAAAGACCAAAATTTTAATTCTATCCTTATTTGTCCTGAATTTGATTTAAGATTATTCGGTTTAAATTTAATTAGAACTCTGATTTTTTTTACTAAATTCTAAACCAAGAAAGTACTCCTCCCACCTTAATTTATATATCTGAAGCATGTCCTCTAAACTTATGATTCACGGGATCCATCTATGTTAAGGATGATATGATGCATAAATTGATACTCAAAAAACCCAAGAAAATTGTAGGGATGAATGCTTAAGAAGAAAATCTTCCAACAATCCTAAAGTAGGTGATGCAACAACCTGATCTAATTAAAATGATGGGTGCCTTAACAAGTTATAATATTACTCCATGATTGATGAAAATGAGCCACTAAACCATCATCTCTATTCATGACCATGAGGGAACTTGGGGTATCTCCACTAATTCTACTATGAACCTACTCATGGATAATGGTGTCCCATTCTACTGCCAACATCTTGGGTTTTAGTGCAGGAAAATGTGATGCTCAAGGCCTTCACCCTTTGACACTCTAAGGCCAACATGAGACAAACTGGTACATATCTAATGTCAGTTGTATGTTCTCCTCAATGGTATGGTTTCTCTAATGGATTATATAGGAATCACCCCTGTCTCTCAATAAGAGTGCATCGATGGCCTTAAAAAGATATCTTTATGATTCTAAAAGCACCATTCCCTAGGTACATAGATCACACTTTACGTATTTTAATTCCATCCCAAAATTAATAAAAAACCTCCTTCATTGATTGAAGGGGCTTTACCCTACTCAACTTATTAGCTAACAAGGTAGAAAAATTCAACCCTTGGAAGTTGGCTGTAAAATCCTGCTCCACAAATTTGTACCATTTTCTAAACTTCCATAGAAAAATGTCTCTTTCTACTAAGAGGCATTCTCAACAACATTGATGTCATGTCATTGTTCACCATTGTTCTAATCTGCTATGGCGATACTCTCATAGTTAAATTGATTTCCAATGCCACTGAAAATACATTTTTGATGTTGGCTTTGTCTGAGAGGTGAACTAAAGCTTCAAAATGGTTTGATTTTTGAGGGAAAACCTGAAGAAGTTTGCAATGGGTTATCCACTGAACCATCGTTGCACAACCTCTTCATGGAGGCATCATGAGTGAGAAAGTCTGAACTCATTCCCACTTCAACCGAAATTCGAAAAGGTTTTGATGAGACTCAATATGTGTTGGCAGCATGGCCCTAGAGCAGTTGGAGGAATTTCACTCTCATCTTAATCCTATTTTCCCTAGCATCCAATTTACTACAAGAACAGAAGTTGATCAGAGTTTCGTTTTCTTGACATGATGAAAGAAGCTTGATGGTTTTCCTTAGGCATGCGTGTAAATGGAAAAATGCCCACACTAATTTAACCTGCATGCCTCTTCACACCACCACCCAAGAAAAAGTTGGGGTTTGCTAAACCCTAGCCACGAGATCCTTCAGAATCTGTGAAAGCTTAACTTAGAGTTAGAACTACTATGAAACTGTTAAAGCACCCCTCACACTAGTAGGTTATTGCCAATCTTCTAATAGGTCTAATCTTGGTTTTCTTCTTAAGGATTCCTTCCGCAGTTTTCTTGGGTGGGACCTTAAGTACCACACCTTTTTTTTTGAAAGTACTCAAAGTCCTTACAATTCCCATAAATTGATTTGTATATCCTTAATTGGAATTCATAAACATTAAGGTGGATTTATAATGAGTAAATCCGTAAAGGTCATCAATATCATGAGCACCTAGAAATATCTTCTAAAATATTTTGGTCATACTAATGAAATTTGAATTATAATCACACCAATTCATTTAATAGTAAGCCATCTATCTAGTTCTATACAAAACCATAATGTTTATGAATATATGCTTCCGATCTGTCTTCACACTAGCTCTATGGGTGTTGGTAAACTCAATAATTGATTTAAATTATAACAAATGTTAATCAAGATTCAAACACTGTTAATAGGTTTTCAAATCGATTAATGGCATTAATTAAATAGGATTAAAAGGATAATTAAAATTTAAAATATTTGTAAATTTAGTAAATTTTAAAAAACCTTCATTAAGGATTTGATATTTATTGTCACTACTTTAGGCCATGCCTTCTCAATATTAGTGATCAACCCATTTTGTAACCTAAGTTGGTGAAGGAGAATGAAGATATCCTTCTTTGGCACAAATTTGATCAGGAATACCTTGAGAAAATATGATCAATAAACATACAATTTAACTCTCACAAGTTTTCACTTATAAAGAATGGTGATATTTTCTAAATAAGGTTTAAGGCTACTAAAGAATATTATTTTGAATCATTATTTTATTCTACATATTTTGGCAGTAGAATTTATTCATTTGTGGAGACATAGTGCAAACAAGGGTACTTCATTAGGATTCATAGTTTTTGAAATTTATTGGTGGGAGATTAAGCAGGATAATCTTGATTATCTTTGAAAACCTTCACAAAACTATTGGAAAACTAAATTAATAAAATGCTTCAGAATAACTAAAATATTCCTTCAACCATAAAGTGTGCATCAATATTATTTGCATGGTTTCAACAATCTTAATAATTTTGAAATGAAGAATTGAGCTAAAGACTCAATTAAACATTAAATACCCTTGGTTTCTCTAGCCTAAAGATACACTCAAAGGCTTACAGACAATTTTTAGCAACAAAATGATAGTAAAGTGTTTTAAATTGTTTATTTCATAACACAGAGATGAAGGCTCTTCTCATAATAAAATCAAAAAATTCCACTAAATGCATAGGGATGAGATCTATGTTTGGTTCAAAGGGATTTTAACAAAAGATTCACTATGAACAACAAAAACTACTTCCAGACATTCGGACATAAGGCAAACACAAATTTTCCCAAGATTAACACAGATTAATTCGAAGTTGATTAGATTCATCAGCAAGGGAAAGTTTCTTTGAATAGTCTCAAAGCTTGTCAATGGTTATACACTTGAAACCAACTTGACGTGATTGAATCTAAAACATAAGAGATTAACAGGTTTCTCAGATAGTATCTCAAAAGATGGGCTTTCTCAAATTTTCTCATAAAAATTAACACCCAACCATTTACAAGATTATTCTCATTGCATTTATACATTTGACATGCTCACTCATCCTAAATTTTCCCCCCAAAAAGAAGAATATTTGAGGAACCTTTTCTCGTTACCAATTTGTCTCGGAAAGTGATTTTTTAACAAATTCACACCCGAAAGCTACCAGGTGGAAAAAACGTGGATCATTACAAATATTCCCATCATTGTTTTAACTGGGGCACCCAATCATCTACTATGGCAACACATTTTTCATCCTTTGTGCCTACAACTTTGCTTTGCATCTAGTTTGTCTAGTAATTCATGTTTTTTGCCATTACCCGAGTAATTCCAACTTCAAAAGATCGACCTCTACAATCCTTGGAATCAAAAATTAAGCTCTAGATTCATTCAATTATACTTTGCAGACAAAAATGACAAGGAATTTCATTAGAAAACAATGAAAAATAATGCATATTCACATCTCCAGGAGTCTTGGAGAAAAAATGGCGGTAAATCAGATACAATGCATAGCAACCTTTGATTTTTCCCTTTCTCAACTTTAGATTAGAGTCATCCATGTGTTTCCTTGGCACAACTACAGAGGTGTAAGTACAGAGGAAAATTTCCAAACAAGTGCGGGTCTTCTATGTGCCCTAGGCCCAAAATTTTCCCTTTTGGCCTTTGAAAAGTCTCAGTATAAAAGGGACCAGTGGAAGCCTCCACATGTCTCACTAGCGCATTTTTGATATGGTGCCCAAAAGTAGAGACCTTAAACCAGCGCAGGCTCACCACGTGTCTCAACCCAAAACAGTTGTTGAAAGTATTTTAGGGACCAGCGGAAGGCGCCACATGCCTAGAGTCTAAGAAGGTTTCCTCAGCCGTTGAAAATTCCAAGCAAAGGCAGAGTCAGTGGAAGCCTCCACGTGTCTCTATGGTGCTCTTTTCATATGGTGCCCAAAAGTGGAGACCCTAAGCAAGCATGGGCTCACCACATGTCCTTTTAGCACTCTTTCAAAATAAAACTCAGGGGCATGTCCCAAAATAGGCACGGTCCCTCCACATGTCCTAGACTTTAGAAAGTATAGAGAGGAGCCAACGAAAGCTTCCACGTGTCTCCCCGGTGCAACTCCTAAGATAGGACTCAGAGGTGGATCCTTAAATAAGAACTAGTCCAACACGTGTCTAGAACCTGACAGAATTGCATCCACTACTAAAAAATTCTAAGTATGGACAGAGTGAGAAGAGACCTCCACGTGTCCCTTCCACACTCTTTTGATATGGATCCCAAGAGTGGAGACCCCAAACAAGTGCGGGCCTTCCACGTGTCCTGAGTCTGAAAAAGCTACACCGGTCACTTGAAGAAAATTTTAAGTATAGGCAGGGCCAGTGGAAACCTCCACGTGTCTCCTTGGCTCAATTTCAAAGATCAATCCAAGAGGAGAATTTTTTAGATGAGAGTCGGCCCTCCACGTGGATAAGATTTGAGTTGAAGTGGGCCTTAGTGTTTTAAAATGCCCCACCGAGCCACATCTAATTAGAAAAGACCACGTAGCTGAAGATGATGAGATATAAATTGATGGGGAAAACAAAACATGACTGTGGAAAAACAGAAGGTAAAAAACCCAAATTTACACCCAAGTTACAAATTCTTTCACATGGACAGAGGAATGAAAAATAAATTCTGGACTTAATGTCATCCTCGACCAAAAGAAAGGATAGACCATGGAAACCAAATGAAGGAAAAAACCTTCACGCATCAATACACGGGGACAGAGAAAACTTCAAACCATGCAGAATGAGACATTTTCGAGGAAAAACGGGGTGAGATCAAAATGAGCACCAACATTGGCTCTGACTCGAGGATGGGAACTCCCAGTGAGTGTCATAAAAACAAATAGCATACCAAGTGCCAACAATAAAATATTGGGAAATGGAGTCATGATCCAACTTACCATGAACAAACTGAGAAACCAACAAAAATGGACACCAAGGACAAGGACAAACCAAAATAGAAAAACACGAAAACAAAAAGAAACCAAAAGACTATACACTGTACAATGGTGCATACCTCGATTCTGAGAAATTAGTCAAGGAAATGTTTCAAATGCCTACCATTAATAGGAAACTCAAGAAACTCCCCATCTAGGTCTTTTAAGAAGAAGGTATGTTCACCAATTCAAATGTCAATTGAATAAGGTCCTCTCCGAAATGCATCAAACTTTCCATGTTTTCCCTTATCCTTGTGCCTGCTATCCCATAATAGCACAATATCTCCAACACTAAAAGCTCTTGGATTCACCTTCTTATTAAACAAATTCTTCAATTTCTCTCTGAATTTTACATGCCTTTGATGGGACACCCTTCTTTCTTCATCTAACTCAACTATCTGATTTATACGAGCATCATAGGGACTAACCTCTTGATCTTCCAGATGTTGAAGAAATTGAAATGAAGATAATTGCATATGTAGGGGCAGCAGGGATTGAGTTTTATACACCAACTCAAACAGGATTTTTCTAGTAGCTCGTTTAAGAGTGATTCAATCAGCCCAAAAAGAAAACTTCAACTGCTCACCCCACTTCATTTTGTTGAACTCCAAATTTCTTCTAATTATCTTCAACATATTTTTATTGTTGGACTCTACTTTTCAATTTCCTTGGGGATTATAATTGGAAGCATATGTCAAATTGATCCCATATTCGTGACACATAGCCACCAAAGGTTTAGCTCGAAAGCTCATGGCATTATTAGCAACTATTTTGGCAGGTACCCCAAATCTACAAATGATATAATTTAGGATAAAATCCTTGACAATTTGGTGAGTTACCTTCTTGGTGGGGATTTCCTCCACCCACTTGGTGAAATAATCTATGGCCACTAGTATCCACTTATGGCCTGCACTTGAAGGATCATAAATTTTCCCAATGAAATCCATTCCCCATTGTCTAAATGGGGCTTCAATATATACAGGATGCAAAGGAAGAGAGCTTGAATCTTGTAGTCTTCCAGAAAAGTGTTGCAAACCTTCACATTTTCTTACCAGCAAATTTTTATCTTTGAAAAGAGTTGGCCACCAATAACTAGCCCTCAAGATCTTATGAGCTATGACTCTTCTAGCAAAATTCCCCCTAGAAAATCCTCCATGGAGATCAACAATTATTTTAAGGACTTCATGTTCAGTAATGCATCTTAAGAGAACTCCCTCAGGGTTCTTCCAAGCTAACCCAAAATCAGTAATGACATATATTTGGGAAGTTAACTTAAGTGCTCTTTTCTGATTCTTGCTCAAATGTTCAGGGCACTATAGATGTTTAAGATAAAAAATATGGCCTTGTACCATTCATAATTTATCAAATTTTTAAGGATATTCAGCCTTTCTTCTTTGAATTCATTTACCTCAATTGTCTACAGATTTCTCTCTGTCATAAGTTTTTCTAGGCCCAAACCTCTGACCAATTTTGTTGTTTGGATTTCCATATCATACTCTTGCAATTTTTTTACCCATCAGCATCTCTTGCTTGAAACCTCCATTTCTGATAGGATATCTTTCACCATGTTGTGGGGAACATAAGCAATGAACTTAGAACTTAAAATGTATAGTCTGAAGACCTTTATTGCTTTTATCAAAGCAAATGCCTGCTTCTCCATGATAGTATACTTTAGCTCAGCTCCTTGTAATTCCTTACTGAAAAAGGCAATTGGTCTTTCAGCTCCCTCATCATCTTTCTACAACAACATAGATGCAATAGTACTTTCTAAAGAAAAAGAAAACATTTGAAAATCCTTCTTATAATCTAGAGCTACTAAAATATGGGCATTCTTTAATGCTTCTTTGATCCCAGCAAAATCTTGAATAGTTTTTTCTTTCCATTTGATACTTTGATCTTTCTTCAGCATGGTAGTGATTGGGATAGTTAGGTCAACAAAGTTGGAGATAAATCTCCTAATAAAAGTAATCTGCCCAAAAAAGGATTGAATTCCCTTCTTAGTTCTTAGAATAGAGACTTTGCTGATAGATTCTACCCTTTTAGGATCAATCATGACCTCTTCCTTTGACACAATGTGTCTAAGTAGTTTTTCTTTCTGAACTCAAAAATGACACATCTTAAGATTTAGTGAAATACCATACTCCCTACATCTTAACAACATTTTTTCTAAGTGTTACAGGTGGTCACTCCTTTTTCTAGAGAAAACAGTCACATCATCTTGATATACAATAATGAAATCATTAATATATAGAGAGAAAGCTACATCCATTACTCTTTGGAAAGTGGCTCCAACATTCATTAGACCAAAAGGCATTCTAACATATACATATGTTCCCCAAGGAGTGGTAAAGGCAGTCTTGATTCACTCTGATTCCTTCACAACTACCTGGTTATATCTAGAAAAACCATCCAAGGTGGATAACAATTCCTAACCAGTAACCAATTGTAACATATTTTCCATATTTTGTAGAGGGTAGTTATCCTTCATTGATGCTTTATTCATTTTTCTAAAGTCCACACACAACCTTATATCTCCATTCTTCTTTCTGACAAGTACCAAGTTTGCAACCCATGATGAGTACCTTGTGGGCTGTATGATTCCTCCATCCCTCAACTTTTTCAATTCTTCTTGCATCTTTTGGGAAAGGAGTGGATTAATCAGCCTTTGTTTCTTCCTAAATGGTTTGGCAAAAGCTTCCAAGGGAATTTTGGGCTTGAAAATATCCTCTCTGTATGCTTTTAGTTCAGAATAAGAGCATGCTAAGTAGTCCTAGTATTTCTTCAACAATTGGACATATGACTTCTTTTCTTCCTTGCTCAGATTGCTACCTAGCTAGATCTTATGTGGTTTATCCTTTTGGCCTAGGTCGTGCTCCTTAACATCCCTCGAGGGTGACATGTGTTTGTTGACAATGCAATCAACATTATCAAAGTTTGATTCAAGTGCTACCAAACCTTTGGGGATAGTATTAGTCTTCAACTAAATGATGTCTTTTCAGAATAAAGTCTCCTTTCCATCAGCTACACAAACCATTGGTTCCCAATCTATACGTTGATTGGAAAACTCTCCTTGGTTTTGTAAAACCCTTTGCACCTGGGCGTCGTCTTCGAACACTTGCCAGTGTTTAACATTGTCAGGAATAGATGGCCTAGTTAATATCTCAATATTATACTCACAATAGGGGGATACAACATAAATTTCAAATCTAGACCCCAATACGGCCAATTTGTCTTCTAGAGAGTATTGTAGTTCCTATCGTGATGTATTATGTTGAAGGAGTCAAACATTTCAATGAAATCCCAGATTGCATGCTTATACTACTTCATTCTTTGATTTTTTGTTGCATATAGTTTTCTAACCTACTTGACAATCAGCTTCGAAGCTCCTTTAACAATGATGTCTCTAACACCATATTCCAAGAAATTCTTAAACCCATTAATAGTGCTTTGTATTCTACAATATTGTTAGTGCACTTAAAGTTTAGTTTAAAAGAAAAAACAAACTCTTCCTAGCCTGGAGATATCAGAATAGTACCAACACCATTTCCAAATTTAGAGAAAGCCCCATCAAACAACAAATTCCAAGGGGAACCTACTTGTTTAAGAGACTTGCATTGATCAAGTTTTTTCTCTTTACCATAAAAAAATCCAACAAAGTTATTAGCATCAATTTCAGTTTATAACACTTCATAGGAAGCATTATTGGGATCCTCAATGAGATGTAACATCTTCTTTTCACCATACAACTTTACAAGGCTTCTCTCAATAGGTATAGTGGAAAAAGATATATCCATTTGGACACTCCCACCCACACTAGTAGCCCATTTTCTTGATAACAACATTCCCCATTTTACAGGGCAATAAAAAATAACAACATCTAGTTTTAAGTTCTTGCTTGGGTATGCTTCAAGTTGCACTATCGAACCCTTGATACATCCAACCACTAAGACCTCTCTGGAATCCATGGTAGTGCACTTCCCATAAGATTATGTCACTTTGATATCTTATTCATTCATGACCTCAAGAGGCATAACATTGCATGATGCTCCAGAGTCAAACATACAATTGTGTATTAGCCTGTCCCTAATAATCAGAGTAGTGAAAATGGATCTACATTCAGCTAGGACTCAACCAATGATGTTCCCAAATATACTTCATGTGGCTCACCTAGTTCTTCTAGTACTTGGGGTTTTTCAAACTCTGCAATGGTAGGAGAAGTCTCAATATTGTTTGCATTTATGCCTTGGGTAATCTTTTCTTCTTTCAATCCCAAATACTCAAAGGCCCTTTTCTTGTGCTCAGGAATCCTAAGCAGCTCAACAATTGGAACAAAAATTTTGATTTGACTCAAGACTTGGGTAAAGTCATAAGGAACATATTTGGGCAAGAAAACATTTGTAGGAAGACTGACAAACTCATCTGACAGTAAAGGATTTTTCACGATCTTAGCATGGGCAGGGATACCAGTTCTGTTTGAGGAAACAAGGCTTTTGCCAGATGTATCTTTATTAGGAGTTTATTTTGAGATATTGGTGAGAATTGGAGTTTTTGGTTTGGCCTGAGACCCTACCCCTTTGACAACTTTACTCCTAGTGTTATATTCCTTTTCTTGGGAAACCACAACATTCATTAACAACTTCCTATCCTCCTCAGAGGAAATTCCTCCATCATAATTTTTAATCATTAATGCCCTTAAGTATTCAAAATCATTATTAGGAAATTAGAAAATCTTGTACCATATCTATTTCAAAAGTATGAGAGGGAGGAAGGGGTAATACCCGGTGAATGTAATCCCAGAAATCTACAGCAATTTTGGCAGTGATTAATTTTGTCAAAGTTTCTCCTTGCTATGAACTTGTAGATCAATCCACCATGCATGCATCATCATCTATCTCATCATCATCATCTTCCTCAACTTATTTTTCTTCATTACATGGGGAATGGGGAAAGAAACATCTATCACACCACTCCATAGCATGGACCTCTTCCACGGTAGCAACTCTGATAGCTAAAGGATCAATAACTAATCTGTTTTCCTAGGGTTGGGGCTATCTATTTCCTAATCCCACAATCCCTTTACCCCCATCATCTGATTTATGATCACCTCTGGGATGATTTACAAATATTTCTTGACCTTGTGGCTTGTGCTAGCCTTGGGAACCTTGTCCAATCCCCTTATCTTCCCTGACCAGTTTATAGGATATTTCCTTGACAGCTCTGGCCAATGTTTTCACAACCTCTTCTAGATCACTATAATTACTCAACTAAGGCTTCTCTAGTTTGATCAGCTTGATACCTTCCCTCTTCAAAAGCTTACCAACTGCTTTAATATTTTTTTTAATCTACAAAGCCATGGTGAAGGCATGCCTCAATGTTGCTGGGTTCTTATCCCTCAAATAATAGGAACCCTTCTTATCAAAAGCATCAGAGTATTTTATTAAACAAGAAACATCACTTGGCCTTAGGATTACAGGTAGCCTATTCAGGGTCTTATTGAAAAGAGTATTGAAGTCATGAACAGAGTCATTAGGATTCTTCTTGATATTTTCAAATTCTAATAAAAGAAACCTAGGTTCTGTTTTATCTCCATACTGCAATCTAAAAGCATTCTTCATTTTTGTCCATAAATCAATGGAGTTTTCTGACAAATATTTATACCAGTCATGTGCATCCTCCTCAAGAGTATGAATAAACAATTTTATGTGCACATCCTTGAATTTGATCTCAAAGTCTTCCATCATATTGACAAAAATCTTTAAGTGCTTATCACCAATAATAGCATTATTTCCTTGAAATTTAGGTAGTCTATTTCTAATATCTTGGGGCACAACATTTGGATATCCAACCATACCTCTCAAATCTATAGAACCAAAAGTGTTCACAATAAACGGAGGTCTAGGTGGGGGCTGGGCCATATTGTTTTGGGGAGGTGATCTTATAGGAGAAACAAAATGATGATGAGTGAGGGATTTGTGGGGCACATGAATGTAACTCTTAGAATGAATGCTCTCTAAACACTTTGTTTCTTAGAAAATCCTATCATCTTTGGAAAGAACAAGGATAAAATGAGATGCAAACCTTTAAAATACAAATGAGGGACCCTCTCCAGTTGGAGAATTCAAATCTACAAACATACTACCTGATTCAGAAGCACTTGATGAAGTATGGCAATCTTCAATGATAGGTTGATCAGTTTCCACAATTGACAACTCCTTTCTTGATTTTTGATCTCCAAAAACTTTCCATATTCTTCTTCCTTTTGAATTTGTCTTTTGATGCAGGAGCATCCTCCATGATGCTTGGAGAGCATAAATAAAGTTTGAATAAGGCATACAAGGAATGAATAACATGTACTTAGAATTTGAATGATTTTCTCCCCAGTTATGTTATGTTTGAATTTTGTATTATCATGTAATAAACTCTTTACAAGTAAGAGTAAAAGTGGGAGTCTTAGGTGGAAATGGGTTGTTTTCATAAAAGTCTACGTAGGAAGAGGGATTAGATTTATTTGAATATGTTTTTTTTAGTTGTCCTAGATCATATCTAGTTAGCAAAACTATGTGAAAGCCATATTTAAACCGACTCACCTATTCTAGCATGTAGATGAGCAAATATCTCAACAAGGAAGATAAGATAAGTTCTATGTTTAAGATCATAGAGATATATAGTTGTTTTGTTTGAAGTTGGTAAAGGGAGAAATAAGGTAGTATGAGGTCGAAAAAAACATGGAAAGAAGATAATGGTGGATAATAAGCATGAAAAAGTGATAATAAGAGGAGGTATGCAAGAATTAAGTGGAGAACAATGTATTATGAAAGCTCTGGGAATGAATAACAGTTGATGATTTCAATTACACTATGATTGGTAATGTATGATTCATGTTTCAAGTGTTCATATGTTCTATTTATTGCTAATTAGGTGTGAAAAGTGGAGAAATATCCTTGTGTTAAGATGAAGACATAAAACTTGTATGCATTATAGAGAGGAAACGGTAAAAATCTGATCTATGCAAACCTAGGTTTAGGAAAGCATTCATAACTTTTGTATATGAGCTCAAAACAAGCTGAAAATTTAACCATAGAGGTAAAAAATCATTGTTCAGATGGGTATTGATGGGTTTGATTTTATGATCTGTATTGTTTTAGATATGATACGTTTTACCAGCGGGTTTGAGGTTGCATGATACTTGTTTGACAAAATGTCTGCCCTGATAAAAGTAGCATAACTCACACATTTTTAAGAGTTAGGACCTAAAATTTTATATGGAAGGTCATGATCTATTTTCAAGAAATGGGTATTGAATGGTTTGTGTTGAAATTCAATATTATTTGATATATTAATGACATAATTCTATAGGTCCTATAGGAGCAGGACAACGAACAAAATAAGGAAATTGATGTAATGGTTGATAAATTATCATTCTAAAATATTGGAGTATGGTATGGATAAAGTATATTTAGAGTTATAATTTGTATTATATATACTTGTTCATTGAATGGTGGATATCAATGCAAACTCCCACTTGATCCTTCAAGATATAATTCCCACAAGGTTCTTGATCACATGGTACTATGGATTGAGATTTGATATGTAGAGATGTTACTGTATTATGATGGTTCATGCATGATATAGGAGGTATAACCTTGTTTGGGGACAAATATAGAAGATTACATCATTTGGATAGACCAAGGCTTGACAGTGAAGACAAGAACATACACCATGAAATCTTAAACACGCTTACAAGAAATAGAAACCCGTGGGTTTAGTATTGAGTATTGGACATGATTTTATTATGAAGGATAGCTGAGCTAAGAGGCTGCACAATTTTTGGTATCAGAGCAAGAAGAACCATTTTTTTTTTCATATGTTTTGCTAATGGTGAAATGTTGAATGGTACAGTGTTAATCACGGGTGATTGAGCTGAAGAGACTACAAGTATTTAAGGCCTAGAGTGGCTAAAGGAAGATAGTGTGGAAAGAAGAAGAATCCCAGGAGAAAGTTAAGCTCAATAATAAGTCAAAATACCAAGGTGAAAAAGACTTGTGTGAGACAAGACCAAAAGACTAGGGTGAAAAAGACCTAGGTGAGGATTAAGAAGATCCATAGACCAAGGTGAAAAAGACTTGGGTGAAGATCTAGAAAAATTGAGATAGAATCCATATTGAGAATGGTCAAAGAGAAAGAAGAAACAGAGAGAGAAGGCTCTTAAGAAAAATATTGTAAGCTCCTAAATGATAATTGTATATGGATATTGTTTCTAATATTGTAGCATTCAATGGATATATAGCAGCTTGCAGGTTGAGCATGAGTATATGCTTCCCTTAGAAGGCTGATGAATATGGAGACAGAATGTTTGTCCATACTTGCTAGAGCATAAGAAGAGACTAGTGCAAAGAAGTGGATGCCAAATAAGAGATCAAATGACAGCCATAAAAGGAAACAAAAGGTAGATCAAATACCAAGGAGGTCAAGGTAACAAACACGTGTTTTCAATCTATTTATATCTATATTTTTCATAGAAATCCATATTATAAAGTGTGTGATTGAATTGGTCATGGAGGTAGGAGCAGTGTGTGAATTGGTTAAGTACTTAAGCTATCAAAAGGAACAAGAAAAGAGAGAGAAAAAGAGAAAGAAGAAGAAGATGAGAGAAGGATTATCACTTCAAAAAGAAATAAAGGAATTGAAGAGAGATTTGGAGAGAGTGACCACCATGTGGTTACAGTTGCAGGAAGAAGAGAGCCATCAGAGTGGCCTAGTATTGAAGAGGAAGAAAAAATGGCCTGTGAGGTCATTAGTGAAAAGAGATAGAAGGCACAAGGAGGATGCCTTGAGGAAGAGAGAAGAGTTGTGAGATGAGAAACAAGAAGAGGTGAAAGAATTTCTCATGATGGAGAAAAAGAAAGGAGAAGAAGTTCCACAGGAAGTACTCAAGGAAGGAAGAGAAAGAGTGTTAAGAAGAACACTCAAGGAGAAATTTTTGTCTCTGATTATGTTGTCTAATATTGTGTTTAAGAATGTGTATGCAGGTATGAAGAACCTCAGAGAGAATATCAGAGGAAAGACCTTGAAGGTTGTAAGAAATGGGTCAATCAAAGCACCCAGAGAAGAGTGTGAAGAGGACAATAGAAGATAGCAAGTTATGAGGTCTCATGTGGGGAAAATTGCAGACCTACCACACACTAAAGAAGACATGGAAGAAGAAAATGAATTCCATGATGCTCAGGAAACCATTCCAGCAGAGAGAACAGAGAAGACAAGTAAGAAAGAAGTACTTGCAAGCCAGAGAAGCAGAATCAGTGAAACAACCATGCTAAGGATCCTTGAGAAGGTAAATGTAATGATGAATGATGAATCTAATTATGAATATAAGAAAGAGATTGCAGATAAGAAAAATATACAAAGAGGAACAGTAATGAGTATCCAAAGATCATACCCAATCATGGCTACATAGTGCCAAAATGGCTCAAGAAGCCAACAGATAGAGAAAAAAATGCAGACCTCAAGCAAGAAGAATGCATGATGAACCATGCATGCCAAGAAGAAGGCCAAAGAGATAGGTATAAAGATAATGCCTCAAAACAACGAGCAGATCACAAGAAAGATAGAGAAAAAATCATATATCAGCCTAAATCCATGCAAAATAGAGTATGGGTAGCCAAGAGCATGAAAAGATTACAATGCAAACATAATGAGAATAAGCACATAGCTAGGGCATCAGTGGATGGAGAGATATCACAAAAACAACATAGCTCAAGAGAGCAAAGCAAGGATAATGATGATGCACCCAAGAGGATGGAGGCAAGTCCAAAGAGAACAAGAGAGATGGAAGGTAAACAAGTGACATTGGATGTTTTGAGTAATGATGCATTTAGTTCATTTAATGAGACTATTAAAAGGAACATTGAAACATGGAATGAAATGAAGACTAACATGCAGCCAAGAATGTTGAAAGAGCATGAAGAACTCCTATGCAAGAAAGAGAAGATAACTAAATATGCTGATCCAAAATAGAGATTTGAAGAAGGAGAAGGGCAGTATTATCCTAAGTTTGATGAAGCAAGCACAAATATGGATGAAGAAGCATTGCATGCTGAGATGAGAATGTTGGTGGAGCTATTTGACCCTCCTAAGGAGCTGGTTATAGTAGGTATAGGTTTAGATCAGTCTATAGAGCAAATGGATGAGTTAAGGAGACTAGAAACTAAGAAAAAGGTGGAGACATTGGTGAAGAGAAAGAATCTCAAAGAGTACAAGGAGGAGTTAAGAATAAACTCCATAGAAGGTGAAAGACTTTTGAGGTAGAGAATCATTCAAAATTAACAAGAACATTATGAGGGAAGTAAAAAAAAAGAAAGGAATACAAGGATGAAAAGAAAAGAAGCAAAGGGATTATGTTTTCTTAACATGTTTGTTCCATGTGCAGGTGTAACAAGACAAGAATACAATGGAGGACAAGAAAATAAATGAGGAAATGAAGCCAAAGGAATGAGACAAGAGTAGCCATGGCAAATGCAAGAAGAAGATGTAAGACAACATGACAAAGAGTTGATGAACACAAGCTTAAGGGAAGCCAAGACAAGTTTTCTACAAACACCAACAACAACAAAAAATAATGGACATCAAATAAATGATTCCAAACATGATGATGCAGATGCAACTGAGAAGGAATATGTAGAGGTTGCTGAGATGAAGGACATCCATGAAGAACAAGAAGATTTTGAAGACATACTAGATGATAAAGAAGAAGCATGGAGCTTTGCAAATGAGAAGAATCTGAGGAAGAACATATATACGAAGAGAGAGAGAAGCAAGAAAATGAAGGACAAAAAAAAAGGATACTCAAACACTCACATTGGAAAAAAATACTTGGGATCCAGGTGTACAGTGAAGATTAAAAGATACCCCATTTGAACTGAAGTTCAAATTCTTTCTAGTGGGGAAGTATGATGAGGAGCATCCTCCATGATGCTTGGAGAGCATAAATAAAGTTTGAATAAGACATGCAAGGCATGAATAACATGTACTTGGAATTTGAATGATTTTCTCTCTAGTTATGTTATGTTTGAATTTTGTATTATCATGTAATAAACTCTTTACAAGTAAGAGTAAAAGTGGGTGTCTTAGGTGGATATGGGTTGTTTTCATAAAATTCTACATAGGAAGAGGGATTAGATTTATTTGAATATGTTTTTTTAGCTTTCCTAGATCATATCTAGTTGGCACAACTATGTGTAAGCCATATTCAAACCGACTCACCTATTCTAGCATGTAGATGAGCAAATATCTCAACAAGGAAGATAAGATAAGTTCTATGTTTAAGATCATAGAGATATATAGCTGTTTTGTTTGAAGTTGGTCAAGGGAGAACTAAGGGAGTATGAGGTAGAATAAAACATGGAAAGAAGAGAATGGTGGATAATAAGCATGAAAAATTGATAATCAGAGGAGGTATGCAAGAATTAAGTGGAGAACAATGTTGTATGAAAGCTCTGGGAATGAATAAGAGTTGATGATTTGAATTACTTTGTGATCAGTAATGGATGATTCATGTTTTAGGTGTTAATATGTTTTATTTATTTCTAATTGGGTGTGAAAAGTGGATAAATCTCCTTGTGTTAAGATGAAGACATAAAAATTGTATGCATTATAGAGAGCAAATGGTAAAAATCTGATCTGTGCAAACCCAGGTTTAGGACAACGTTCATAACTTTTATATATGAGCTTGAAATAAGCTTAAATTTTAACCATAGAGGTAAAAAATAATTTTCAGATGTGTATTGAAGGGTTTGATTTGATAATCAGTATTATTTTAGATATGATACGTTTTACCAGCGGGTTTGAGGTTGCATGATACTTGTTTGACAAAATGTCCGCCCTGATAAAAGTAACATAACTCACACGTTTTTAAGAGTTAGGACCTGAAATTTTATATGCAAGGTCATGATCCATTTTCAAGAAATTTTTATTGAATGGTTTGTGTTAAAATTGAATATTATTGAGATAAATTAATGAAATAATTCTACAGGTTCTATAAGAGCAGGACAACGAACAAAATAAGGAAATTGATGTAATGGTTGATAAATTATCATTCTAAAATATTGGATTATGGTAAGGATAACATCTATTTAGAGTTATAAGTTGTATTAGATATACTTGTTCATTGAATGGCGGATACCAATGCAAACTCCCACTTGATCCTTCAAGATATAATTCCCACAAGGTTCTTGATCACATGGTACTATGGACTGAGATTTGATATGTAGAGATGTTATTGTATTATGATGGTTCATGCATGATATAGGAGGTATAACCTTGTTTGGTGATAAATATAGGAGAATACATCATTTGAAAATACCAAGGCTTGATAGTGAAGACAAGAACATACACCATGAAATCTTAAACATGCTTACAAGAAATAGAGACCCATGGGTTTCGTATTGAGTATTGGACATGATTTTATTATGAAGGATAGCTGAGCTAAGAGGCTGCACCATATTTCCTAGTTATGGAAATAACTTTCAAGTAGGGTCTTTAGTGAAGAAATGTATTCTTCCTTCCATCTTTACAAATATTAATGATAAATTTCAATTGACAGAGGTTAAGACACTGGAATTTTTCAAAAATTAATTCAACACGGAGTCGCCACTTAGGATTTTCACCTTATTTGTGCAAATGCACTAAAATTGATTTATCAAATGTCTTTCAACAATAAATTTAGGCAAAGCTTCACATATCTGACCTTCCTTTACCCGTATTTAACATTGATGATGTAAACTTATTGCAAAATACCAACAGAAACTAGAAATATTACACGCAGAACTTGTAACTTTGCATAATTCTTATAAATATCAACATGGGATTACGTTTAAACAATGTATTTGCACTTAGATCATGTAAGAAACATTACAAAGGTATATATGTGTACATCTTTTTTAAAATAGTCCCCGGTAGCGGCGCCAATCAGGTGTTGGTATCTAAATTGATTCTCCCTTGGAAACCAAGTAGCATCACAGATTTAGCAAGACACTCAGAGACGAAAAAATCATATTATGAGTCATTTTTTAGCTAGGGAGTGTATTTTTCTAACTCTTTGTCACTCGGGCATCGGAGAAATGGATAACACCTTCATTAAGGATTTGATTTATCCTCACTACTTTAGGTTGTGCCTTTCGACCAGTGTGAGAGGACTCATTTTATAACCTCTGTTGGTGAAGGAGAATGAAGATATCCTTCTTTGCACAAATTTGACAGGAAACCTTTAGAAAATATGATCAATGCACCACAATTTAACTCTCACGATTTTTGACTTCTAAAGAATGGTGATATTTCCTAAACAAGGTTTAAGGCTAATAAAGACATTGTGGAATCCTGATTGCTTGTACATATTTTGGCAGTAGAATTTATTCATTTGTGGATACAGAGCACAAATAGGGGTACTTCAAGTAGGATTCATAGTTATTTGAAATTTATTAGTGGGAGCTTAAGAAGGATAAAGTTGATTATACTAAATCTTTGAGAACATTCACAACATTTGGAAAACTAAATGATAGAATGCTTTAGAATAGCTAAAATATTCCTTCAACTAGAAGGTGTGCATCAATGGAAGCCCATATTTGCACGGTTTCACACAATATTTTGGAATTCAACATGAAGGCTCGAGTTAAAGACTCAATTAAACATTAAATACCCCTGGTTCATCACACCTAAGATACACTCAAAGGCTTAGAGACAATCTTTATCAACAAAATGACAGTAAAGTGATTTAAAATTGTTTATTTCATTACAGGATTAAGGTTCTTCTTGTAATAAAATTGCAGATTCCACTAAACTATCACATGGATGAGATCCTATGTGATTCGAAGAGATTTTAACACAAGATTGCAATAGGAACAAGGAAAACTATTTGTAGACATTCTGACATGAAGCAGACAAATTTTCCCAAGATTAACATAGATTAATTCGAATTTGATTAGATTCATCAGCAGGGGAAAGTTTCTTTGAATAGTCTCAGAGCTTGTCAATGGTTGTACACTTGCAATCAACTTGACGTGATTGAATATAAAACATAAGAGATTAACATGTTTCTTAGATGGTCTCTCGAAAGATGGGCTTTCTAAAATTTTCTCATAAAAATTAACACCCGACCATTTGCAAGAGTATTCTCATTGCATTTTTACATTTCACATGTTGAGTGATCCCAAATTTTCCCCCCCAAAAATAAGAATATTCGAGGAACCTTTGATTGTTACCAATTTGTCTTAGAAAGTGATTTTTTAACAAATTCACACCCGAAATCTATCAGGTGGACAGAAGGTGGATCATTGCAAATATTCCCATGATTGTTTTAACAAGGGCACCCTGTCATCTACTCTGGCAACACATTTTTCGTCCTCTTTTCCTGCAACTCTACTTTGCATCCAGTTTCTCTAGTAATTCAGATTTTTTTCCAGTGCTCGAGTAATTCCAACTTCAAAATATTGACCTCTATAATCCCTGGATTCACAAATTAATCTCTGGATTCATTCAATTACACTTTGTAGTTAAAAACAACAAGGAATTTCATCAAAAAATGATGAAAAATAATGCGTATTCACATCTCCAGGAGAACTTGAACAAAAATAGTGGTAAAATTAGATTCAGTGCATAACAACCATTGATTTTCCCCTTTCTCAACTTTAGATTAGAGTCGTCCACTTGTTTCCTTGGTGTAACTACAAAGGCAAAGTACAGAGGAAAATTTCCAAACAAGCGTGGGCCTTCCACGTGCCCTGGGCCCAAAAATTTCCCTTTTGGCCTTTGAAACGTCTCAGTATAAAAGGGGCCAGTGGAAGCCTCCATGTGTCTCATTGGCGCATTTTTGATATGGTGCTCAAAAGCAAAGACCCCAAATAAGCACGAGCTCACCACATGTCTCATCTCGGCACAATTGTTGAAAAACATTTAGGGACTAGCAGATGGTGCTACGTGCCTAGGGTCTGAGAAGGTTTCCGTGGCCGTTGAAAAGTCCAAGCAAGGGCAGAGTGGGTGGAATCCTCCACGTCTCTTCATGGATCTCTTTTAATATGGTTCCCAAAAGTGGAGACCCTAAACAAGCACGGGCTTACCATGTGTCCTTTGAGTGCTCTTTTAAAATAAAAATCAGGGGTAGGTCCCGAAATGGGTACAGTCCCTCCACATGTCCTAGACTTTAGAAAGTTGCACTTGAAAATTTTATATATAGAGAGGAGCCAGCGAAACCTTTCATGTGTCTCCCTAATGCAAATCCTAAGATAGGACTCAGATGAGGATCGTTAAATAAGCACCTGTCCAACACGTGTTCATAACCCAACAAAGTTACATCCGCTAATGAAAAATTCTAAGTATGGATAGAGTGAGTGGAGACCTCAACGTATCCCTTCCGTGCTCTTTTGATATGGAGCACAAGAGTGGAGACCCTAGACAAGCGTGGGCTTTCCACGTGTCCTAAGTCCGATAAAGCTACACCGGCCGCTTGAAGAAAAGTTTAATTATAGGCAGGTCCAGCGCAAACCTCCATGTGTGTCTTTGGCTAAATTCCAAATTTCAATCCTAGAGGAGAATTTTTTAGATGAGCACCGACCCTCCACATGGACAAGATTTGAGTTGAAGTGGTCCTTAGAGTTCCAAAATGCCCCGTCGAGATGCACCCAATCAGAACAAACCACGTAGCTAAAGATGTTGAGATATAAATTGACGTGGAAAACAAAATATGACAGTGGAAAAAAGGAAGGGAAAAAAACCCAAATTTACGCCCAAGATACAAATTCTTTCACATGGATAGAGGAATGGAAAACAAATTCTTGACTTAATGTGATCCTTGACCAAAAGAAAGGACAGACCATGGCAACCAAATGAAGGAAAAAACCTTCACGCATCAATAGAGGGGGATAGAGAAAACTTGAAACCATGTGGATTGAGACGTTTTCAAGGACAAACGGGGTAAGATCAAAATGAGCACCCATACATGGTATCTAGACTTAAGATATATCTTATAAAATATTATGGTCTACTTCATTTGATCAAACAAATCATCAATATGTGGAAGGGGGTAATGATTATTGATCATTACTTTGTACAGCTGAGGATAATTAATACACAATCGGAAAGATTTTTCCTTTTTCTTTAGAAAAACCACTGGTGCACCCCAAGGGGATACACTAGGATGGATTAGGAATTTCTTGAGAAGTCCCTCTAACTACAACTTGAGGTCATAGAGCTCAGGCGTAGTCATCCTATAAGGTGCTCATGAGATAGGCTTTATTCGTAGAACCAAATAAATGTGTAAATATATCTCACATGGAGGAGCTATCCCTTGCAACTCCCCAAGAAAGACACTAGAAAAATACCTCTAGATATGATGATCATCAAGTGACAGCCCACTAGACTCATCCTCTATTATGTCGCTAACAATGATAGTATAAAACTAGCAACCTTTTCGTGCACACCGATTAACCTGCATAGTGGATATGGTGTGAATAGATGTGGGTCTCCTAACTCCCACTATCATTGTCTCCATTCCCAAATCATCTACACATGATATTACCTTACTCTAACAATCAACTATAGCCCTATGTGTAGATAACCAATCCATGCGCAAAATAATCCGATAGGAACCCAAAGGAAGGATACAAAGATCCAAGGTCATGGAAAAAGGTCCTAGGTCAACTATGCACTCCTTGACCAAGGAGTCCACTTTGAGCTTAGCTCCAGAAGCCATCTCCACTTCCAAATTATGGCTCTACCTAACTACCACCAGCCTGCATCATTCTACTACAAATGAAGAAATAAAAGAATTTGAGGAGCCTGAATAAAATAAAACAAAAATAGAAATGCCATCAATGTTACATGTAGTCTTAATCACCATGCGAAGGTGTTATTCCTGGTAGTTCTCGATCACTACATATATCTTGTGGCTCCTAGTAATATCACCTATTGTAGGCTCTAAAATCAATGCCTTACCCTTGTTATTAGGGTTCTGAGGGCACTCTCTCTAATGATGCGTAAGTGCACCATACTCATAGAAACTATGAGGTCCCTTCCAATAAGAGGTGCATCATACATGTAATCTAGTGGTTTGTGTCATGGATCCTAATGATCCTACTACGAACTCTTGTTGACATAGCTCTAGGTAGTGCCTGAGTCCTGACTGGTCCCCTAGGAAGAGGTCCTATATTACATCCCCTCTGAGCATTGAATCTCCTTAGAGGACTAAATGGAGGACGAGTCTATTGTTGCTACTGCTTAGATGGTTGTTGTGGTAGTATGAATAAATAATATGTAGAACCATTTCCACCATGAGAAGGATGAGCAGGACCCCCTCAATCTATTATCCTGCATCTGCAAGATACGGAACTGCACTCTATCTGTAGCCTTCTGCATCTTCCCTCTGGCCTCCTCCATAATGTGGGCCTTCTCTTTGGAAATTTCATGCACATTGCCCCTCATAAGTCTAGGTTTAGGCCCTTGATGAACCTGTGGATCCTCACTTATTCATCTTACATGTAGTCTACATACTAAAGTAGGTCTAGGAAGTGACTCTCATACTCTTCCACTGTCATGGATGCCTTACATAGGTCATTGAATTCATGTATCCTATGCTAAATGAAACTCTTGGATAAATATCTTCTCTTGAACCACTCCTTGAAGACCTCCCAAGTGATTGTCTCAGAATCCACTTGGAGCTTTTGTTCCTTAGTCCTCCACTAAACCGCGAATCCATCTCTCAGAATGTGGATGACAACACAATCCTTTGTGTTGTTGGTACACAGACATAGCAAGATGAACGTCAAATGAATTTAAGAATCTGTAGGTTGAAAATGGATAAAATTATCCTTCTATAAAAATGTTCTTCAAATGTTAATCGTAGCTAAGATGTAATCATGGTAATGATGTGTTGTGGGTTTGCCAATCCTTGGGTCCCTTTCTTGTGGTTGGGTCATTGCTAGCATTTGTTCATTGAGGAAAGTGTTCCATTGACATGTATATGGTGTTGTCATGTGTCTATGTGATTTGATTACTTATGTAAGTGTCTTATGCATTGTTGAGTTTCTCTACTTGGAGCCCTTGTGGCATTGTGTAGTGAGTATGTAGTAAAACAAATGCTATTTTTACTGTTGTATTGTGGGGTGTAAAATGTGGATGGTTACATTTGGTATCAGAGTGAGGTTCAATGCTCTCAAACCTTTGGGATAGATTGGAGTTGTGATGGTTTTGCATGATGGTGGTAGATATTGGTAGAGTAATGTGATTTATGTTGTTATGTGACCAACGTTGTAATTATGATATTATGAACGCATATGTTGTGCATGTCACTTAATGCCTATTTTTTATCATGTTGGATGTGCTTATGATGAGAGTATTTTTTCTCTTTTTTGTGGATTCAATGAGGATTTAACATGTGATGTGCGACCTTGTTGTGTATGAAAATAATGTTATTGTGAATTACAGAGTGTTGGAGTTTCTTATTACTCTTTGATATGTAGGTGTGACTATGTGTTGCATGAACAAAGTAGGTGTGGTTGTAAAGTGAATGTAGTATAGGTCATGAATTTCGTCACTGTGTTGTATGGAGTGAATCATGTGTGGTCAGCACATGTGGACCAATTCTAATTGCCTATATGTGTTAATGTTAGGCATTGTGTTCTATACATATTAATTCAGTAATATGTGAGCTTTTTTCATTTGTAACTTCATTGGAGGCATATGGGGGAGGTTGTGGTGTGTGTGATCCCTATGTATAGTTGCGTTGCAATTTGGTGCGGAGTCTGGTGGTTATTTTGTGAATATGATGTATCAAAGAGCCATGAAATAATTATTGTGTATACCATGTATGATATACCATCCGTAAGATTGATAGTAGGTTACTGTGTGAGGGATCACCATTTGATTGTTAGTGACTGTAGTGTAGTTTGTTATGTTGTGGAACCATGACCACTAATGACAATACGGGACAGTAAATAAATTGTGTATGTTTGGAGTTCGAAGAATGGATTACTTTGACCGTCACTCGATCAATGACAGATAGGAGATGAGGTGCTTAATATAGGCGTGTAAAAACCCACTTTGTTCGGTTGGTAGGTATATGGCGCGATGATCGAAATGGGTGTCATGCTATGTTGTTTTGACAAAAACTTGAGCTCATAGGATGGCAGATGTACTCCTTGAGTATACTCTCCCTAGTATGGTTATCGTATGGATTTCAAAGTAAGTGTAGTTATGACTATGTTGGTCCTTGTAGAAAGGGAGTGGAGGGGTGATTCAGTTACAGA
>JAHRHJ020001060.1:0-35378 GCA_019776745.2 Taxus chinensis | reverse complement strand
GATCACTCATTCCCTACCTAGGGCACCCATATTCACCTTTGTCGGAACATACTTTTACTGGTTTGGGCCACCCTTAATGTATATGGGTCCCCTCAGTAATAGATAGGTTAATATTTGAAATATTAACTATTTATATTTTTTATTATAAATATACTAACCTAGGTATATAGTTTAGGTTAAATATTTAATATCATGAAATGATTATATTTCTAATATCAAATATTATAAACCTAGGTGTATGTGTCAACCATTTTAGGTTGAAAAGGTGGGTCAGGAGACATTCCCGATCACCTTATATAAAAAGGAATTTAGGTCCTCATTTGATATATTCAGGAAATATATCAAAGGTGTGCAAATCAAGTGATTTGGTTTTACCCTTGCTAAATAGGGTTTTAAATGATGAGGTGATCTTACTGGATATAAAATAATTTCTCTGAAGTAAAAGGTTATTTTTAAAGTGGTTTTTACCCTATTGGGGGTTTCCACTATAATTATTGTGTCACCTATGTTATTTATTTTCTGTAAGTATTTCTTTACTTACTTATGTTATGATGTAATATTTATTATAACATTATATAATATGTAAGTTGATTAAATTCCAGTATTTATTAGAATCCTCAAATTCTAACATGTAACAGAGCAAGGTAAATTAAATAAATTAAGATCAAATGTTTTGTATTTAATCTATTTAATTTTTACGTATTTTTTCAACTAACCCGAAAGGGTATTTAAAATGATCAAGCCCCCTCCCCCCAATTTATTTTTTCCACTACATTTGTGCAATCTAAATTTTTGTGTGATTTTTGAAGAAGTATAATTTATAGGAAAATAAGAGATTGTGGTGGAACCCTCTTTGAAACTCTTGGTAAAATTTTTAGGGGTTTTCAATTTTAAATCCCAAAATTTTTTGGGGGAGATGTAATATGATATGATTCTTACTGTCATTTACATTTGGAAATTATATGGAATATTTATTTTTTCTCTAACCTTTGAAAAAATTAATAAAATAAATTTAAGGTGTGTGAACATGTGATTTCATTCTTATCGGTGCTTGAAATTTTTTTTACAAGACCATGTAAGGATAATTAATATTTCAAATATTTCCTATGTTTCATATAGTTTAAATATGTGCACTCAAATATTCTCGAGGGTGAATACAAGTAAAAAAAAAAGAGATTAAAAGACCCAGGAGAATAGGAAATGATTTTTTTCTATTGGGTTATGTTGTTTCAATGTTCCCCTAGTTTTTCTAAATATAATTGGGCATGTCTCCTTCATGTACCATTTGTTTAAAATTATTTACAATTTGAAATAAGTAGTTAACAAGTATAGATTATATGTTTACAAACTATAAACCATTTAGTTTGTTGATCTAAGTTATTATATAAACTTTAAACAAGCTATGGTTTATATATATATATATATATATATATATAATGTGTATTATAGTTTATATAAAACTATATTTTTTCTAATATAGAGTTTTAAACTATATTAATATTGTTAAGGGCACAGATCCTTTTTATCCCCCCTTCCTTATAGCATATAAGCTAAGGTTTGAAATTAATAAAAAAAAACACAAGGTTAAGCTATATTTTAAAAACAATTATGTATACCCTTTAGTTTTAATGTGGCTTATTTGAAACTATGGCCTGCATTTGTTATGGGGTGTGTGGCCTCCTTACATCCTACCCTTCCTCTTTTATTTCCAAGTGGCATGGGCCACACCTTTTCTCCTCTTTTTCCACGTGGGGTAGCTATTACAAAACCCATGCATAATCTTGGTGGTGCATTGTGTTGAGGGCCTTGTGGCTATAGCCACACCGAACACGTTTTCCATGTATTATATGTGGCCCACCAGTTATATGAACGGGGCAGTGGTATATTTAGGAGCCCATAATGGGTGGGTGGTGGAAATTTTTAAGTATGCCATGTGAGCCACACCATAACCATTTGTTGGTAGAGAATAAAACATGGGTCGTGAGGAATAAACAATGGCGGTGGCATGTTTAATACAAACGATGGTGGCAATAGGCACATACCACGTAATGTTGAATTCCCCCCTATGAGTACATTAGATATATAGTGGGAATATAAGCCCAACCCAATGCAAATAATAACTCTCCCGACCATGCAATGCAATACAAATTCAATTTATCTTAACCAAATAAAATGTGGGAATCATGAGCATAGTCTTATGAGGAGCTTAACTTTCTCTTTAATCTCTTAACTCTTGGCAGGGTTGACCATGAGTATTGTGTAGACCACTCACCATGTATTGTGAGTTGGCTCTTAAATTTTTTAATATATTAAATTATTCTCATTCGTCATGTGATTTATTGGAGTTGTATTCCATGTGGTCTTTAAATGTCATCGCCCACTTGATGAATTGGCTTATCCACCAAGGCATATTTGGTTGACAGTAATTGTGGAGAGCTTGATTTGTAACTCTATCCTTACCATGAAACTTGGTTACCCATGGAGTGTTTGGTTTTCTTGATTAATAAACTCCTTTATAGATGTGTTAATTTTGGTGACTTTCTTATATAGTATGAAATTAAATTAAATTAAATTATAGTATATTTTCTAAATGATTAAATAGAGATATTTAACTCTATATTGAATAAAATATGTTAAAATAACACATGACTTAAAGGCTTAGAATAAGATGATGAAAATATGATAAAATATCATGACAATGTTTCTGAATCTCCTGTCTCCCTAAACCTGGGATAGATTCTCTTGAGACCTTTTGATATTATAGCTAAGATGAGTACTATTAGGGCCTTTATTGTTATTGTTGCTCATTTTTGAGTGGGAAATCCACCAAATGAATAAGAAAATTGATTTTTTGAATTATTATTTAAAAGAAGAACTTTCCATGTTTCAACCTACAGGATTTGAAGAAACTGGTAAAGAAAACTATGTTTGTAAGTTGAGAAATCTTTGTATGGTTTAAAGCAAGCTCCTAAAGCTTGGTATGTGAAAATTGTGTCCTTCTTTAAACTATTAGGTTTTATTAAATTTTCTTTTAACAATGATATATTAATTAAGCAATAAGACTCACATATTATCATTATATGTATATATGTTGATGAATTGCTTATGACCGGTGACAATTCTGATTTAATTCATAGGATTAAAGAGAAATTGAACTAGTACTTTGAAATGAATGAGTTAGGTCTCTCACATCATGTTCTTAATATGATTTTATTTCATTCTATTTTTTATTTTTCAAAACACAATATGCAACCATTGTATTGAAAAAATTTCTTATGATTGATTGTAAGCTATTTTCTACTTCAATGGAAGTTGGAATAAATATTGACCCTAAATCTGCATATGCAAAAGGTTGATCCTATTTTATATACGATGTTAGTTGATAGTTTGATTTATCTAACTATAACTAGATCAGATATTTCCTATACAATAGGAATTACTTCAAGGTTTATACAGGAACCTTTTTTAGAGATCATTGAAATCTTGCAAACAAAAAATTTAGATATATTAAAGGAACAATCAATTATGGGGTGCATTATACTAAGAATGAAAATTCTATCTTATATGGATTTTGTGATTCTAACCATAATGATGTTGTGTTATAAAAAATATTGGATATGTGTTCAATTATTTTGGTGTAGGAATCATTACTTGGAAAAATAAATGCAATTAATAGTATCCATTTCTTCTATTGAGGCAAATAAGTACAATGGAAGAAGTAAAGAAGCCATGTGGTTACAGCAGCTATTGGTAGAGATACACATGGAAGCTAAAGGAAGTATTACTCTTCTATGTGGTGGTTAGAGTTGTATTAATCTTGATTAAGAATCCAGTTCAACATCAAAGGATGAAGCACATTGAGAAACATATACACTTCACCCATGACAAGGTGTTAAGTGATGACATAAATCTCAATTTTGTGTTGACTGAAGATCAGGTTGCTAACATCTTCACAAAGTCCCTGAGTGCTGCAAAGTTTTGTCACTTTCATGAAAATCTTGGATTGTCGGAGTTTCCATTGAGGAGGAGTGTGTATGAAAATGTCACCTCCTAATGGAACTTGATTTTTGTAAAAATACATTCGGGAAAGTGTAAAAAAATACCTTCGAGCAAGTGTAAAAAGACTTTCGGGCATGTATACCTCCTTAGTTTCTTTTTTAGAAATAAGTGTACAAAGATCTTAAAGGTGGTCTTCAGTAAACTCTTTAGTGCTATTGAGTTTATTATTAAACATCTAGTACAAGCATATTTTTAAGGAGGGTATTGGTTGTAAAAGGCTCTTATATGCTTGGGTTTAATAAACTTTTATGAGAACCTTTGAGAACATGTAAAACTCAAAAATAATACTTAGCCACTGATCATAGGATGATCTTTGGGATTCCAAATCCTTTTTTACCAAAAGGTATATTAAGTATGATGAAGGTGTCATAATTCTTTCAACCGATATACTAGCCTAAAACCTTTATGGTTTAAGGATTATAAATCATGTAGGGTACCATGGCCAGGTAATCTATTGGCATATGTTATGTTATCACACTTAACATTTAGGGGGAGTGTTGGAACATAATGATTAAGTGGATTGGCCAACCCTTAATGTATATGGGTCCATCACTAATATATAGGTTAATATTTAATAATATGAAATATTTCTATTTCTATTAGTAAATATGCTAACCTAGGTATATACTTTAGGTTAAATATTTAATATCATGAAATGATTATATTTCTAATATTAAATATTATAAACCTAGGTGTATGTTTCAACCATTTTAGGTTGAAAAGGTGGGTTGGGAGACATACCCTATCACCTTATATAAAAAGGAATTTAGGTCCTCATTTAATATATTCGAGAAATATATCAAAGGTGTGCAAATCAAGTGATTTGTTTTTACCCTTAGGAAATAGGGTTTTAAATGAGGAGGTGATCTTACTGGATGTAAAATAAGTTCTTTGAAGTAAAAGGTTATTTTTAAAGTGGTTTTTACCCTATAGGGGTTTTCCGCTATAAATATTGTGTCACATGTGCTATTTATTTCATGTAAGTATTTCTTTATTTACTTATGTTATCATGTAATATTTATTTAAATATTTATTATAACATTATATAATATGTAAGTTGATTAAATCCGTATTTATTAGAATTCTCAAATTCCAACAACCTTCTACCCCTAAATTCACATGGGGAAAAAACCAAACTTCATTTTTGTCATGCCGCCTACCAATACAGGCTGCCCAACAAAAATGGGCAAAATGTAGACACCAAAGTTGGGTCACACTCCCCTTGGTCCCCTTTCAAATAACCAACATACACACATTCACCTAACCATGACCCTTATACCCCACATTAACATTAATTTAATTATTTATAATTAAATTAATACCCATCCTCATCCCATTATAAATTTAATTACTTTAATTAAATGAATAGACACCTCACAGAGACACATCCCCTCGACATCTCACCATAGACCTATTCATAGCATGTTTCCATAAATGAATAAGACTTGGTCCAAACCTAAAAATCAAGGCATCTTATTCCTATAACCACCTTCCCGCACATCAAAAGGTAACATCCATTTAAATCCTTGGATAAATCAATGAACCTAATCCAAAAGATGCTAGATCTTCCATTTTTAGTAAACCTAGGGAATCCCACCTTAAACGATGTCGGTCATCCATGAACTAACTCCGGTCAACTCAAAACCACCGTCAGTTACCATTTATTCACCTTAGCAACCTTGTTTTTGGGTTGGCACATTCTGAGATCAAAGAGATGAGAAGAGAGCTGCATGCAAGTAGAACCATAGTCTTTTTCACTTACCCAGACATCTAAAGCTAGCACCAGGACAAATCCAAAAGCTTTGCACTCTTAGAAGCATTCCAAGAAGCACTACCATGGAACCAAACACCATTCTTCTAATCAACTGCTATCACCATTCAGCCATCAAACCTGCATCACAGTAAGTGTATCTTCTACTAGCATAGTCTATTTCAATATAATATCCTTTGTTATTTTTGTTATTATTTTATAGTTTGCATGTTCATTTCCCATCTCCTACCTACTTATAGACTCATTCATTCCTCTACCCGCACCATCAAATCACCCATTCTCACCTACTACGCACTTCTAAGCATACTAGAGACCTTTACAGACCTCCCTATTCACCCTTCCATCTTTGTTTAGCTTCAGTTTAATCCCCACAATCAGATTTCATTGAGTTCCTTTCACCCTAACCCTACTAACGCTAGCTACCCATGACTATCGCCAGTCCCTTCTAAACCATCATTGGTTACACCCGACCGACATTGGTCTCTATGTTTTACACCTGTGCCAATAACAAAGTCAACCTACCTTCTACCAAGTGACCCAAACAACCCAAAATATGACCCTGACCAACTCCAACACCCTAACACCTACCAACCCTTCAGATCTGACTATATCCTAGCCTGCTATGTTAGATTTTCTTATTTTTCTACAATGAAATACCTAAATCATTGTAGACACTTAAAATTGGTTACTCAATTTAGTGTCCCTCTCATCCATTTACTTACTTAGGTAACCCAGGGCACGTTTTACGTCACCAACTATCCCCTTGGGATATTATCCAATTTGTGATTTAATCACTTACTCTAAATTTAATTCACCCCATCATATCTTACCCATGAGTGATTAAATATTAAATATTTAATTACGCTTCTTCCCATGCATCTTAATCACTTATCTACCCCAAATTTATCCTATCTATGTATCACATCTATTTTTCCTCTTCCCTAAGCGGGACATTTCCCGTATTAAGGGTAATTCTCATCTTTCTTGAAATCACTCATTTTTTGCCATCTTGGGAGTCTATTCCGCGATCGGTGCCGACCCATAATGGTCGGCGCCGATTTTCTTAGGAGCGGCGCCTGATTATAAAAGAAAGTCCAGAACTCAGTTCTAGGGAACCGAAAAAGAGACCACGAACGAGTGAAAAAAGCGAACAGACGAAAAAAGGAAGCACTTACGCACGAACAGAGAGCGAGAGAGATACAGGTTGTGAGAAAGAGAGATCTTCTTAGCATCAATTGTATCAAATTAGGGCAGATCCTATCTTGAATCAATCCCTGAGAGGAGCACCGTTACTCTGTCCCTGTCACATCAGCATCGCACACCACCATCTATCATCTGGTGACTCTGTTCCAGTGTCTCGCCAACTTCGGCACATCCAGCAGACCACATTCACCTTCCAATTCCCGAATCTTATCGCACAGTCCCTGATTGATCTATCTGCCTCCAGTCGACGCCGATCTTACCCAGTCGACGCCAATCCATCTCAATCGACGCCGATTCTACCCAGTCGACGCCAATTTCCCTGTAGATAGGTAAAAGGATACAGGTAACACAAATCTGGCATTATTTCATAGTTCCCTGTTTTCTGTACTTTCTGTCTGCTGTTTAGATTCTATCTTATTACTGCAATCAGAAAATCTAGCTTTTTGCTTACATCTTTTATCATGTATGCTTCTTTTCTTAATTGAAAATGTGGAACTGACATCCGCCGAGGAAGCTTATCGTTTCCCGGACCCTCTTCTCGGGCAGTCCACCTAAATATCTTTTAATGTGGTCTTTTTCTGTCAAGAATCGGTGTTTTGCAGGTTACTCGGATCTATTGTGCGAATTGCTCGTGTGCGCCCGTCTTATCTACATCGGCTTCCTCATCCATCTGACATCTTCATCAGGTATCAATTTCATTGGGGTTTTTTCAGGGTTTTTGTCGTTTTATTTTGGTGCATTAACTTGGACAGGTAACAAGCGCAAAATTCTTGATCTACATTCTGGCACGCCCGGTGGGACCCAACCAAAGTCCCTTATTGGTAAGTTCATTTCTTTCCTAGTTTTGAACTTTGTTCCTTTTCTTCACTGGTTATATCAGTCTTTTTGAGGAAAGCATTTTCTTCATTCATTTCGCAATCTTGCTTTTTTTTTAGGCCAAAACGTATCGTCGAACTTTTTCTAGTTTCTTAAAAAATAGAGATTGCTGTTTCACCTTATCTGGATATATCTTTCTGGGTTTTCTTGGTGTTTGCTTAACCTCTTCTGCGGAGCACTTTGCTGTTCATGGGATGTCGAGGGAAGAGCTCAAACACGCAATTTTGAATGCCGCACCCTTTGGGTGAGATAAATCTACAGTATTCCTCTTTTAACGGTGTTTTCTCCTTTTAGGATTCTTGGTAGGTTGCTATCACATCCAAAACACTTCCATTTTTGGTGCTTAAAAAGAACTTAATCGCATGTTGGAAAGAACTGTTGACTTGTCTTCATCGAAATCAAACACTCGTTTTTAAGTGCTTTAAAGAAAAAAGAAAACTTTCCTTTGTCATTGCTGCATTGTTGTTCATCTAGTTTTAGCGTGAGGCTGGAGATTGATCAAAATCGGTAGTGACCACTATTTGATTTTTATTTTCACCCTTGCACACAAAGCCAAAATCACTAGGTATAACGCATTAAAACAAAATTCTTCCCTGCTCGCCTATTGGAAAGTGTGATATCCAAGAGGAAGAGCCACGCGGTACTCAGGCCGCGCTATAAATTCACGGGATATTTTGGGATAATTGGCCAAAGCCGACTCCTTATCACATCGTGTCTGTGAAGTGCGGGGGAGGCCCTATATCAAGCCACGTACCGGTATTGTAACTAAGTGCCTTCGGGACTCTCACCAATAAACATTACCCAAATCATCCTTACGTTTGGCTATCTGAGTAGTTCCTGTTCTAAGCCTTCCCCTAACATTTTATTTTATTAAAAGCCCATAGAAAATTTAAAGGAGATATCACTTGCGCTGCTTGAATGATCTGTGCATTAGTATAGGTCCAATCGTCATTTTGCCGTGTTTATGGCGTTATCACTCGGTTCAATCTAGAAGAATGGACTCAACTGGTTCCTTATTCCTCGAGATCACCCACTAGTGTGGAGGTTACGGCACCCCAATCTTCCTCGGGACGTGTTAGTTGGTACCATCATGGTCATATAATCATTTTATCAAGAGACCAAAGCAACCCATCACGTCCCGATTCCCTAGTCCTTCGGAAAATCATTGGCTAGGAGTATGTCCACGCAGCGCTCAGAATTCCACGGTAGCTTCCTTGACGCACTCCGAAGCCTCATGGACTACTAGTACACAAGTCTATTAAATATCTGATCAAGGAAGCACCACAACAAGTGTTGTCCGTATTATCCTTGCGGTCACCCCAGGCTTTGTAGAGCAGTTTGATCCATCTCTTTGCCTCGAGTCAAGGAGAAGACGGCGAGGCCCTATGCCTCCTTTCTCTCCACCTACATATCGACTAGTTCTCAATAGTATACCTATTCCTAAACCGCGTTACCATCGATTATTCCCCACAACACTACTTATGAAGAGGTTTGTACCTGGCTATAATGAATGCGTCGTGCACACCCGCATATTGCTGTTAATTCATCTATGCTTCCGATCGTGTCCCCAGGGTCAGTACCTTTCAGAGCCAAACCCCTCTGAATAGTCAGTTGGCTCCTAATGTCTCATCCTCTAGGGGTCTTTCTTCGCAATTAGTCCGCAACTGTGACTGCGCCATCCTGCTAACATCGGCACCCTTAATACCTAATCCTTGTAGAGAAGGCCCCTTTCAGGTCTTGTTCCCATATGTCCAATCAAGCGGCACTCAGATTCCTCAACTGTCTCGGTCAACTCAACAAACATAGGAGGTCCACAATTCAAGGCTCCGTCTGATCATTCCAACCTTCATTTCCAACCAGTATTATCTCCCCTACCCTGCCTAAACGCAAGCGACCCTCACATGCAAATACCCCAGCCCAGTGGCCCCCAGAACAACTGGTTATTCCCCTCTTATCATCATATCCATCAACAGATGAATCCCCCATTGAACCTCAACAACATCCACCACCTGCTTCTGTAGGTAGGGAATTACCAATGTACCTCTCCTCAATCTGCCGTAGGTTCACAAAAGTCTCTTCAATGAAAATGAAGTACTTGGAAGCTCACAAAAGGGTCGTTTCCTTCATTACTCTTTGAAGAAGTGTGTAATGAACCTTCACCCCTCAGTAGCTTCAAGCCTTATCCTCCCCAATGGCGAACTCCAAATTTTCAAAATTTCTAGTCGGGAACGACCCTCAAAACGATTTGCGAGATTAAATCATGCTGCTACCTCATAGTCCAGGATCAGGCGCTTATGCTCCATACCTATCTATGTTTCTAGCAGGTCCTGTTTGACGGTAAATAAAATCTCAACACTCTTGTTTCTTATCTCAATTGGCCCGATGTTGTTGAAAAATGTTCAATAATATCGGCATAAGATCTCGATCACAGATCTTTATAACCTTCTGCCAACTCGAGTGATGGGATCTATTGCAGACTTGTCGCGTCGTGATGGAGAGGGATAATCAGACCAAATTGTTCTTTTCTCCGGTTCTCATACCAACAATCGAGTTGTTTACTCGATCTTGTGCTAATCACATTTCTTCCCCTTTAAGGATCCAAACTTTTCATACCTTTGAAGGTAGCCTTTACAATGGCACGCAAACGTGAATCTCGCCGGCCATTGAACAAGGGAAGCTAAAACTTCACTCTAAATCTTAAACCCAATTTTTCTCAGGTTTACCAACCAAATTCTTCTCCTGCTAAAGACAAGAATCAAGATCCACCAATGCCTCGTATTAAGGGCATCACGCGCCGATCAACACTCTAATCCAACACCAAGAAGAGAGCTCCTCATTTCTAAAAAAGGGCCTCGTCATTCGATCCTTTAGCTCCATGGGGGGAGGAATCATATGCCTCACTTAGAAAAAATGTTGGAAGTGGCATGATCGAACTCCCCCCCCTTCGGGATATGATGACAGCTCGCGAACGGCCCCCCAATGAGTTAGGGAAATAAGGGACAAATGATTTCGGTCCTGAATTCCAAGCATGCATTGACCGCCAATCGATTAGCCCTCAGGACTCCTAGTACACAGTCTAGATCAAATATCTGTCAAGGCCCCACCAATCAACAAGTGTACGATTATCTTGCGGATCCCCCAGGCCTTTGAGAGCAGTTTGCATCATCTCTCTTGCCTCGAGTACACGGAGAAGGGCGAGGCCCCTATGCATCCCTTTTCTCTTCCACCTACCATATCGGACTAGTTCTCAAAATAGTATTACCTATTCCAACACCGCAGTCGTACCTCGATTTATTCCACAACCTAATTTTGAGGGTATTCTACCATGGCTATAAGAATGAGTTCTGCACACCCGCCCATATTGACTGTTAATTCTCTATTGCTTCCATAGATCTGTCCCAGGGTCAGTACCTCTCATGAGGCCAAACCCCTTGAATAGTCAGTTGGCTCTACTTTCATCTTAGGGGTCTTTCTTCCAATATTTTTGTTCCAGCAACTGTGCCCTTCGCCCATCCTCTAACACGGCACCCTTAATACCCTAATCCGGTGGTAGGTAGGAGAAGGCCCCTTTCAGGTATTGTTACCCAAATTGTCCAATCAAGCCGGCACTTCATATTCTCAACTGTCCGATTCAATCAACAAACATAGGAGTCACCACAGAGGCTCCGTCCGTCATCCAACCTTCATTTTCTCAACCAATTATTATCTCATACCCTGCCTACTACGCAAGCTACCTCCACAGCAAATACCCACCCAGATGGTAACCCAGAACACTGGTTTTCCTCTTCTCATCCTATCCATCAAAAGATGAATACACCATTGACACCTCAAAACAAAAACAACATCCACCACTTGCCCCCATTTTCTTATGTAGAATACATGTACCTCCTCTCAATCTGGACGTGGTTTCAAGTCTCTTAAGAACATTGCGACTTGGAAAGGCATCCACAAAAGGGCGCTAGTCCTATAATCCTTTGAGAAGTGTGTTAATAAACCATTCACCCCTCGTAGCTTTCAAGCCATCCTCACCAATGAGGACATTCCTAAATTTCAAAAATTCCTAGCGGGAGACCATCAACAAACATTTGCGAGGCATTCAAACATGCCTTGCTACCTCATAGTCAGGATCAGGAGCTTATGCTCCATACTTCATATGTCTCTAGCAGGTCCCTTGCTTAGCTGGGACAATAAATCCTCAACACTCTTGTTTCTTTATCTCATTGGCCACAGAGGTTGTTGAAAAATTCAAATAAATATCGCGCATAAGATCTCGATCAAAGATCTTTAAACATTCGCCAATTCGAGATGAGCTATGCAGCTTTGTCGCTCGTTGGAGAGGAGAGGGATAACAACCAATCGGTCTTCATCCCTCTCATCCCAACAAAGCGAGTGTTTACTCGATCTTGGTGCAATCACATTCCTTCACTTTAAGGACCAAACTTTACATCCCTTTGAAGTAGCCTTTACAATGGACGCAAACTTCGAATCTCGCCGCCATTGAACATGGAGATAAAAATTCACTCTAAATCTAACCCATTTTTCTCAGTTTACAAACCAAATTCTTCTCATTCTAAAGACAAGAACAAGGATCACCAATGCCACGTATTAAAAGCATCACGAGCCGATAACACTCCTAATCAAAACACCAAGAGCGGACTCCTCATCTTCTCAAAAGGGACTTCGTCATGCATCCTTCGCTCCATTGGGGAAATCATATGCTCTATCTTAGAAAAAATGTTGGAAGTTCCATGATCGAACCGTCACCCCATTAGGGATATTGATGAAAGCCGAGAACGCCCATTTGGTCTGGGAAAATGATTTCTGTCCTATCATAGAAACCAAGGGTATGACTCGAATGTGAGTCAGACTTTCAAAAATCTGTCCAGAAATTCATTGATAAAGGCGAGACTCATTATGGATAAACCAAAGGCGCCCCCAAATCAGGCTCTCTCGATGTTTTTTATAAACAACCCTTTTCCCAATAATACCCGAAAACAAACCATATGATCAGAGTCTCCAAAACCAAACACCCCCGGTCAAAATGTCTCTTTTTGACCTCATTCAATCCTCTCCACAACATCGCCAGGCTCTGATTGATAAATCTGCGTCGCATCGCAGTGAATTCAGATGAGCCCCCCCTTTCGAGTTGGTTGTTGGATTGAATAGACCATCAACCACCATTTCTTTTGAAGATTCAGAAATTCCTCCCTTTCTTCCGAGGATTTGGAGGCTCCCCTCTTTATCACAGTCCAAATGACAAACACTACATTAAAACGCATTATGATCGACAGTGGAGCTGCACTCAACGTCATCTCCTCACACATTCGAGCAACTTAAGTTACCAAAGAATGTGGTGTCATCCCCGCCTTTCGCCCTTCGATCATTTAACGATCAGCTAGCAGTTACTTTAGGAACTGTGGTCTTACCCATTCGAGTAGGTAAGAAGCTGCTTCATGAACTCTTCTACATTGTTGAAGGAAAATTCCACTATAATATGATCCTCGGACGCTCCTGGATTCGCGCAATGCATTGTGTCCCATCCACCCTCCATCGATGCTTAAAATATCAATATGGGGGCAAAATCTATACTCATCTAGGAGATCCTTTTCCTTCCGCACAATGCGACATGACCACAGGGTCTGCCCCTTTAAAGGAAAATTCTTGTTCTCCTAACGGGGCCTCATCTTCTTCCATACCTGCAACCAAACTACCAGATTTACAAAATTTCGAAGAGACACGTTGCAGCGTTTCTCACTAGGAGAGCTTCCTCTCTTTCTTTTGATGCCCATCTCAAACCTAGATGAGTATGGTAGACCAGAGACAAACAACCTGAATATCAACCAGGTCTCGGTCGCATCGTCACCATTGGTCTGCCCAATCAACAGACTAATTTCATCATCTACGGTGGTCTTGATACACCTCACTATCACCCGGATTCTCCTCCTAGGAGCCAAACCTTATTTAACAGGGTTTGATTATCTACAGAATCCCACGTTTGCAAAAACTTATCTATATCGATGCGCGTGGAAAGGTTTTTGGCCTTAGGAAAATATGAACAAGGTGTGCATGACCTCGCGTCCATTCCACTCTCAAGCCACATCAAAAATTTGGTTTAGGATTTAAACCTCTTTCAAAAGCCACCGTCACTATTCTCGATGAGCCTCTTCCTACTGAGGAACCATCTTCCCCCACTAAGTCAGAAGCATCACTTGATGTGGATGATGACCATTTCCATCCCGTCTAACTTTTTTTTTTGTCAATACCATTTCCTTAGGGCCGTTAGCCTATAAGACTAACAATCGGTCCGCTTCTATACCATTAATCTTCCCTGAAATAGTTGGAGACGACTCTCCTACTATCAACACTATCCACTGTGCGGATGATGATTTTGTCCTCACCTATCTGGGGGCAGAGGATTCATATCTTCCCAAGACTATTCCTTCTGACACGTCTACCTTCTCAACGAAGCCACTATCGACCTTAATATAGGGACTTCTGAAGACCCTCGCATCATTAAGGTCGGCCAATCCCTTAATCCACAGGAGTTAGGGGACTTTACCACTTTTCTTTCCAAACATCGTCAAGCCTTTGCTTGGTCATATGAGGATATGCCAGGACTCGATCCCGATATTGTGGTCCACAATATCGTTACTCTTCCCAACATTAAACCAGTTAAACAAAAAATTGCGTAAAATGCACCCTAGAGTAGCCCTTTTGTTAAAGAAGAATTACAGCGCTTGCTCTCGGCTAACTTCATCCAACCCATCGATTATCCACAATGGGTGTCCAATGTAGTACCAGTAACTAAGGCTACTGGGAAAATTGAATTTGTACCGACTTCCGGGATCTTAATCTTGCTTGTCCAAAAGATGATTTTCCTCTACCTAATATCGACCAACTCGTGTAGATTTAACTGCGGGTCATGAGATGCTTTCTCTTATGGATGGTTTCTCTGGATATAATCAAATTCTCATCGCACCAGAAGACCAACATAAGACTTCCTTCATAACTCCTTGGGGGGACCTTTTTGTTATCGTGTCATGCCTTTTGGTCTTAAGAACGCAGGAGCAACCTATCAACGAGCAATGACCTACATCTTCCATGATCTCTTACACAAAACTGTGGAGGATTATGTTGACGATCTCCTCGGTAAATCCAAACGTCGTCAAGATCATCTTTTCATCCTTGCACCTCTCTTTGAGAGGCTTATTCACTTTTGTCTTCGTCTAAATCCATCTAAGTGCGTGTTTGGCGTTCTCACTGGTAAACTTTTAGGTTTTATCATTTCCATCAGGGGTATTGAAGTAGACCCCGCAAAAATAAAAGCCATCCTTGAGATGCCTCCCCCTTCTAACTTAAAGCAACTCCGCAGTCTCCAAGGACGTCTTCAATCAGTGCGTCGTTTTATCTCCAATTGTCGGACCGTTGTCAACCTTTTCACCATCTCCTCCGTAAGAATGTTCATTTTGAATGGGATGAACATTGCCAAAAAGGCCTTTGATGATCTCAAAGCTTATCTTCTTTCTCCACCTGTGCTTACACCTCCACGCGAGGGGGAGCCTTTCTATCTTTATATCTCTGTGACTGACCATGCTCTGGGAGCCATGATCTCGCATCGGGACACTTGTGGTAAAGAACAAGCTGTCTATTACATCAGTCGCACCCTCCATGAGTATGAAACACGTTATTCTCCGAAGCTGAAAAACTATGTTGTGCTCTCTTCTTCGCAACTTCTAAGCTTCGTCATTACCTCCTTAATCACAAAACTTACATTGTCACAAGTGTCAATCCACTCAAGACAATTCATGCAAAGCCTTATCACAATGATCGTATCACTCGTTGGCTCATGCTTATGACAGAATTTGACCTCGAGTTTTATCCCGCAAAAGGCTATCAAGGGTCAGGTTATTGCAGATCAATTAGCTGATGCTCCTCTTCCGGACACTCAAGACCCCCTTGCTCAATTCCCCGATGAATATATCCAACAAATTGATTTTGGTCTATCTCCATTTAAAGTAAAGCTCTTCTTTGATGGATCCAAATGCCAGCAAGGGGGAGGTGCGGGTTTCGTGATGATTCCTCCTTGGGGTACACCTATCCCAGTTGCACACAAATTAAACTTTGAGTGCACCAATAATATGGCTGAGTACGAAGCTCTTGTCTTAGGTCTTCAAAATGCCATTAATCTCGGCGCTCGTCATATTGACATCTTTGGTGATTCTGAACTCATCGTTAATCAGGTCACGGGGGTCTATCAATGCAAGAATGATATCCTTCAAAAATATCGTGACATCGTTCTTGCTCAACTCCAATCTTTCGATAATTCACTATCCAAGCCATTCCTCGCACTGCAAATCGATTCGCAGATACCATGGCCTCTTTAGCCTCACTTATCCCACCTTTTACCGAAGACTCGCGTCTTTATGTGGCTGTGCAACGATTAGATCAACCATCTTATCTTGGGCAACTAACTTCAATCAATGCTGTCACAACCCATACTCAGGATGAGTGGTATCAACAGATAGTTGATTATCTATCTCATTCGGTGCTTCCTCCAGATCTGACTTCCAATGGTAGAAGAGGTCTTTTTGTCCAACGCGCCAATCGCTATACTATTCTAGGTGGGATTCTTTACAAACGCGGCTTTGATGGTATTTTTGCTTCGATGCCTCAAAACCCATGAATCATCTAAAGCTATCCAGGAGGTCCATGACGGTATCTGTGGTGGACATTTTAGTGGCTTAGCTGTAGCCTAAGCGCATCTTACGTTTGGGATATTATTGGCCTTCTCTTAATCGAGATTGTTTGTGAATACACTAAGAAGTGCGTCAAGTGTCAACAACATTCCAATCTCACACACATCCCTAGTCAAGCTTTGCAACCTACAGCGGATTTGTGGCCTTTTTCGCAATGGGGTCTTGATCTTATTGGTCTCATCAATCCCCGTTCTTCACAGCGTTCATCATTCTATCATTACTTACTGCCACTGAGTACTTTACTAAGTGGGTAGAAGCTATCCCTCTTTCTTCAACAAAGGCTAAACCCATAGTTGATTTCGTCTATCAACACATCATTTGTCGCTTTGGTGTTCCACACAAGCTAATCACAGATAATGGTAAGTCTTTCAAAAACGCTGATTTGCAGAATCTCTGCAACGCTTTCAATATCAAACTCAGTTTTTCTTCTCCATACTATCCTCAAGCTAATGGTCAGGCTGAAGCTTCCAATAAAACTTTGCGTAATATCCTCGCAAAGGTAACTAGTCGAGCTGGTAGGGATTGGCATTTTACATATCCCTTTTGCTCTCTGGGCTTATCGGACTAGCATTCGTACTCCTACTGGTGCTACTCCCTTCTCTCTCTCGTCTATGGGTCTGAGGCTGTCCTTCCTTTGGAAGTCCAAATCCCATCTCTCCGTGTTTCTCTCAGAGAATTTGTCTCCGATGAGGATTATCGTCAAAATCGTCTAGCACAACTTGAATTATTAGATGAGCGGCGTCTCAACGCTCTTAAGCATCATCAAATCTATCTTGAGCGAGTCAAACGTGCTTATAACAAGCACTTGCAGCACCGTGACTTCAAAATTGGTGACCTTGTTCTTAAGGAAAATCAAAATGTCACTACACTCGAAAGAAGTCAACGTGGTAAGTTTGCTCCCAACTGGATGGGCCCCTACATTATCACTCATAAATATGGGTCTGGGGCTTATCGTTTATCTTCCATGGATGGTATACCTGAAGCGGAACCTCTTAATGCCTTGCATTTACGGCCCTTCTACTGTTAAAATCTATCTTACACAAAATCTAGTCGCAACACAGATCTTTCATCCGTCCTAATAACCAGTCATCTACTTTCGTGGTGATTCGAAATTGTGTTGGTTCTCCGCCTATTGCCTCGTTTACCTTAAATATGAGTATCGCGGCTCTACTCATTGCACGTTTCTTTTTGGATATGTTCCTCCTCATGGTAGGAATACCTTAATCACCACTTCATCTGTCCCAAGTACTTATCTTAATCGGATCTACTCGGGGCATGAGTGCATGTTCTTCTATTGTTTCTTCCCCTCCATCTGATCTATTTAGGTCTAAACTCAGCTTCTTCAAAAAGATTTCAAAAAAAAAAAAAAAAAAAAAAAAAGATGCTATCCAAAAGATAGACTGATCCCTTGAAGGACAGCTATCCATACATTATCAAGTGAATCAAAAAGAAAATAGACCATGCCCTCGAAGGATGGCTATCATCAAAATTCTAAAAATATAGACCATAGCCTCGAAGGATGGCTATCATTTCTCCCTTGAAGGACGGCTGTTTCTCAAAGAAAATTCAAGGCTTCTTGTAATTAATCAGCCTTCCAGTCAGTTTATACACTTTTTAGCATCACTGAAAGACTTCCCGCATCGATCAGTCTTTCCATATCAAGCAAACTTCCCGCATTGATCAGTTTGCTTTTCTGTCAAAATCATGAAGCTGAGATTTAGGGCCTTTTGTCGATCATATGGAGAATCCTATTTTCCCTACTATGGACATGTATTCTGTCCCTTGTAAATTCCGACAAGAGACTTACTTACTTTTCTTTCCGTTTCTATCCTAGATCTGGTTTGCGACTAGTTAGTGTCAGGTTTATTTTAATCTTATATAGGGCCTTGTATGCTTGGTCTTTCGATTTCCTATCTGGATTTTATCTATGGTGGTTGGAAGTTTGACTTATCATTTTTTTTCTTCTTATCGGATTATCTTCTCTTCTAAGTCACGGTTGTTTCCATTTACATCTTTGGCTCTTGCAAGGAGTATTCCCCATTTCTCTGTCTTGCATCTAGTTAAAATTGACATTTCACATGTTAATTTAATTCAAAATCATCTAAATTTATCAAATTCTATCTTATCTATCAAACATCTATCTGTATTCATTTCTCATTAAAATTACATCCATATATCAAACGCATCCATCTATCTATCCATTAAAATGTACATCCAAGGTACATTGCATCTATCTATATCTAAATCTATCCATCAATGTGTACATCCAAGTACATTACATCTATCTATATCTAATCAAAGCCATACATCAAACACATCCATCTAATCTATCCATCAAACATTTAAACACATGTACATCCAAGTTACATCACCATCCATCTATCAAAATTATATCCACATATCAATCTAATCACATCACATCTATTTCTATCATCTATCAGTCTATATCTATCCAATCACATCTATTTTATACTCTATCAGTCTATATATCTATATCCATCTATCCATGTATATCAAAATTAAAAGCATGAGTACAATCATATGACAATAACATGATCAATCTATATATACATGTGTGTCTGTACAAAAAATGGGTGGCTTTCAATCAAGCCATCTATACAATGCCTTCCAATCGAGGCTACATCACTATACAGATACAAAATCTATCAAATCTCTATATAGTAAAATCTGAAGCGTGGAGGACACTATCCCCTCCACCCTCCTCTGCACCTGGTTGTTTCTCCTGGCCTTGCCGCCGCCTATCGAGCTCGATGCACCTGCTGCTGGAGGTCTCGACCCACCTCAATCTCTCCAGTGCTCCCTCCACCTGAGGCTCCGCTCACTGTAGCCGTCGCTCCTCTCCTCCTCGCCCCATACCGAGGCACATCTGGGGCATGCTGCGCTAGGGCATCCTCATAGTATCTCACCTCAGCGAGGAGAGACTGGTATGTGTTTCAGGCTCACAGTACCCGGTGCTCATAATGATGCTGCTGGTGCTGCTGGTGGTGGTGCCCCTCCTAGGGTCGTGCCCTGTGTACCAGACTCTGATGTGGCACCGGTCTCTCCATATTTGGCCCTGAGGGCCTCCCTATGCCGAAGGTAGCGATCCCTCTACTGGATCGCTATATCTCACTCCTGGCGAGTGGTGTCTCTCTCCACAATCAGGGCATCCCTCTCCTCTGTCAAGGCCCTGATCTCCTCCAGAGCTACCTGATGTGTCTATGTAAGGGTGGCATGCTCTCCCTCCAGTCTGTCCAGCATAGCAGCTATGTCCTCCTCGTTAGCATCTATAGATGGCGGGAGATGTCGTGGAAGCTCTGTATCGTACCATGCTACGTAGCCCTCATCCACCCCCGCGTCATCATCACTGTCTGCGGAGGGTGGGGCCTCTCTTAGTGGGTCTTCAGGGATCAAAATCGGCAAATCCGTCTCTCTGCTATCCCGCCTATATGGCGTGTAGGTGGTCGGCACTGTCTGTACTAGGCTGAACTGTCTCAGTATCCGCATGAATGGGACTCGCTCCCACATATCCTGGCCTACGGCCCCTGACCACCCGGCTCCGTCTCAGTGCTACTAAGTGGGCATCCTGACCAGCCCATGTCGGAAATGCCTGATACGGCCTCCAGATAACCTGATCTGGTGTCAGCGTCCTGAAATGCTCAGAGTACCACTCGGCTGATCTACCTGTATCCCCGGCGGCCATGTCGGCCCGCCATCTCCGAAATCCATAATCAATCCCTCCCACTCCTGCTGGCATCCAAGGAAGCCCGGATGGCCTGATCACCGCTATGTGCTCATATGCCCAGCAATGGAGCACAAAACTGACGTCATCCCTGTCCTCCGACCAGTGGTGTACATCTATAGCTCATGATATATCTAAGCTATCAGGGCATCGGCGAAGGCAAAAACCTGTCTGTACTGTAAGATGTCGTAGACACAGTCTAACAGTAACAATGGGAATCTCCCACCTCCTGAATCTGGCAGGGTAAAGTAAGATATCGCCATCTGAATCAAGGCTATCCGCCTGCTCTGAGGGCTATCCTGCATGTACTGAGAAGCGATCCACACTGCCCCAGATACTATCTCAGAGTCATCTGCCCTATCTCTATATAACCGACCGAGGGCCCTCTACTGCTGCTCCCGGGGTGTGATCTCAATCGGGTCCCCAGTAATAGGTAATCTCAGGATCTTGAATATATTCTCATGGGTGATAGTCATCTCACCCGTCCTGAACCAAAAAGTGCACGTGTGGCTGTCCCACCATCGCACTAGTGCCCGCAGGAGCTCCACGTCTCGTGGACACTCGTCTCTATAATATCGGAAACCCCGAGCCCGAGCTCTCTGCATGCTCAATCTGGCATCACACATCAGGGAGAATAGTCTCCAATAACTCAGGAATGGCGTCCCTCATATGAAGAGCCTCTCGTGCCTGCATCCACGACATCAAAAACATATTAGTCTCTATTTTCCCCAAATCACACATCCTCCAAGACAGTAACAAAAAAAAATGAACATCTATCAATCGGCGTAGATTTGGTAAAATCGGCGTCGTTCATTTTAGTCGGCGCCGATTAATACCAATCGACACCGATCCAACACCAATCGACGCCGATTACACCAATCGGCGCCGACTGCCTGTACGGACATGAACCGGACCCTAGCCTCCCATGTCCCCAAACATTTCCAAAAAAAAAAAAATCAAAAAAAAAAAAATTAAGAACAATGGGTTCAAGAATGACCACTTACCCCAGGTCGTGTCCTCCTGCGCTTCTGACTGCTCCCAGAGGCTTCCATGATGCTCAAATCAAAAATCTGGCTTTCTCTGAATCAATCATCACGTTGAAAATAAATCGTTTACGTTTTCTGTTCACATATTTATATGTGCCTGGATTGGTTGGCGCCGATTTTTTGGGTCGACGCTGTTTGTTTTAGTCGTCGCCGATTAGTTTGGTCACCGCCGATTTTCTATATCTGTTTGCCATAGTGTTGATGCTTGGCTTACTTATCTATCTGATCATTGTTGTGTGCTGAATTTTGTCTTTCGGCGCATCTTTTCAATATCATTGTCTATTTCGGCTTTGTTCCCTTTACGTGGGACACTCGTACTTTTTGGCAGCTTAGAGTTAAACGGGTCTGTAGGCACTAACGTCGTCTGCTTTGCAGACCGTCTAGTTGTCCCTACCAATGTGTCTCTCTTTAGATGCTGACTATTTTGCAGTTCTCCTTACACTCATGGGTCTATAGGCACTAATGTCGTCTCATGAGGAGACCGGCTAGTTTGCCCTACCAATGTGAGTTCCTTAGGTTGCTGCCTTTTATTTATTTTTATGCGTCATCAATGATCAGATCTACTCCAAGCATCCGACTGGGGCATCCTGCATTTTTTTCATCTACCTTTTTCAAACTTGGGATCGTCTGTTCTATCATCCATCCCATCCCTAGTTTGAGGGGGATCACATCATCACAATTCTTTTTTTCTTCCATCCCTTTGTTTTTGTCTCACAACCTTGCTTATCGCAAGTTATTCGACAAAAGGGGCAAAATGTAGACACTTAAAATTGGTTACTCAATTTAGTGTCCCTCTCATTCATTTACTTGCTTAGGTAACCTGGGGCACGTTTGCGTCACCAACTATCCCTTGGGATATTATCCAATTTGTGATTTAATCACTTATTCCAAATTTAATTCACCCCATCACATCTTACCCATGAGTGATTAAATATTAAATATTTGATTACGCTTCTTCCCATGCATCTTAATCACTTATCCACCCCAAATTTATTCTATCTATGTATCACATCTATTTTTCCTCTTCCCTAAGCGGGATATTTCCCGTATTCGGGATAAATCTTATCTTTCTTGAAATCGCTCATTTTGGCCATCTCGGGAGTCTATTCCGTGATCGGCGCCGACCCATATGGTCGGCGCCGATTTTCTAGGAGTGGAGCCGATTATAAAAGCGAGTCCATAACTCAGTTCTAGGGACCGAAAAAGAGACCATGAATGAGCGAAAAAGCGAACAGACGAAAAAAGGAAGCACTTACGCACGGACAGAGAGCGAAGAGATACAGGTTGTGAGAAAGAGAGATCTTTTTAGCATCAATTGTATCAAATTAGCGCAGATCCTGTCTGAATCAATCCCTGAGAGGAGCACCGTTACTCTGTCTCTGTCACATCAGCATCGCACACAACCATCTATCATCTGGTGACTCTGTTCCAGTGTCTCGCCAACTTCGGCACATCCAGCAGACCACATTCACCTTCTAATTCCCGAATCTTATCCCACAGTCCCTGATTGATCGATCTGCCTCCAGTCGACGCCGATCTTACCCAGTCGACGCCGATCCGTCTCAATCGACGCCGATTCTACCCAGTCGACGCCGATTTCCCTGGAGATAGGTAAAAGGATACAGGTAACACAAATCTGGCATTATTTCATAGTTCCCTGTTTTCTGTACTTTCTGTCTGCTATTTAGATTGTCTTATTACTGCAATAAGAAAATCTAGCTTTTTACTTACATCTTTTATCATGCATGCTTCTTTTCTTAATTGAAAACGTGGACTGACATCCGTCGAGGAAGCTTATCGCTTCGCGGACCCGCTTCTCTGGCAGTCCACCTAAATATCTTTTAACGTGGTCTTTTTCTGTCAAGCATCGGTGTTTTGCAGGATACACGGATCTATTGTGTGAATTGCTCATGTGCACCCGTCTTATCTACATCAGCTTCTTCATCCATCTACATCTTCGGATCTTAGCCATCAGGTACCGATTTTATTGGAGTTTTTTCAGGGTTTTTGTGTTTAGTTTGGTGCATTAACTTGGATAGGTAACAAGCGTGAAATTCTTGATCTACACTATCCCTATGGCTTATAGCATTTCCATTAGGGCTGAAAATTGTTTAATCCAAGCTGACAAACTTGCCCTTAGACCTCTCAAGCCATTGTTTCCAAGTTTAGAAAGCCCAAACACTAGTCAAGCACCTAATTTGGCTCCTTCTCCCACTCCTAGAAATCAGAGTTCAAATGAAGCTTCCACTTCATCTCCAAGTGCCCAAATGAGCTTCAAGAAGTCATGAAGTAATTGCAAAAAACCTAGGCAATGAGCTAGTTACTCTCAAGAGGCAACAGACCCAAGTTTCAGACCTTCTTGTCAACCCCAAGCTCAACCTAATAGGCAGCCATACCAACCACAAAGACCACCTAATCCAGCTGCAAATATGAATCAAACAAGGCCTCCTGCCAATAGACCATTTCAGCCCTATAATCCAAATGCCATATCTGCCTCTAAGGCATTAGTGCCAACACAAAACAACATTGGTGCAAGATACCATGAAGGACTGGCCAATTTCAAATCAGTGGGTTCAGATGCAAGATAAAGTGCTTACAAATGCTGCCCAGCCTGGGGGAAATCATGGAGGACAGCAAGGTAAGACGTTGAAGCCCCCTCCTTTCTATGTTTCATTAATCATTGGAAATCAGCTAGTACATAATTGCATGATAGACTCCGGGGGGCAAGTAGCTCAATAATGCCTAAATAGATAGCTGATCAACTAGGGCTCCAGTATGAAACAACATCCAAAGGGGTAGTGCAGCTAGATGGGACAGCAATAGCAACAATTGGAGTGATTAAAAACTTGAGTCTTACTTTGCAAGCATGTCCAAATGTTGTTTTCTTACAAGATGTATCAATCATAGACCTTCCACCACTCTTTGCCCTATGTTTGTCAAGGGACTTCACAGCCAAGATTGGGGGTATCTATCTGCTGATTGGTCACACATGCTATTCAAAAAAAAAAATGGAACTAAGGCCACAATCAGATCCGAACCTATTGCAAACTTCCATATTGAGCCTTACACTCCAAGTCAGATTAATGTCAATTGCTCAGCATTTGATCAAGAAGATCACCCTAGCACTGATGAGGATGACACCAAGATTCGAAGCATCCCAGATCTAACTCTTGATGAATGGGCAAACAAGATACATGCTTTTGATCCCTATCAAGAAGTAGAAGAATCTGCGCTAGGAGTTTATTATTTACATGAAGAGATTTCAACCTCTCCCCAACATCACCAAGCCAGATCATAAAGACAAGAATGAAGTATGGAAATTGTTCTTTAATGGGTCAAGGAGTAGACAAGGTGCAGGAGGAGGAGCTATGCTCATTTCACACACAAGATATAAGGTATTACTCAGCCTTCCGTTTCCAATTTTCCTGTTCAAACAACACAGCTGAGTATGAATCACCTTAATTCATGGATTGCACTAGGCAATGAAGAAAGGCATAAGGAATTTACAAGTATTTGGTGATAGTGAGCTGATTGTAAACCAAGTCAAAAAGAAAAAATGCTGCCAAAAATTATCTGTTGAACGAACTACAAAAATTGGGTATGGGATCTTATTAAAGATTTTGAAGCTTTTAGCATCAATTCCATCCCAAGAGAAAAAAGAATGAAGCCATTGACAGACTAGCAGAAATTGGGGCTGCATTTGACGTTGTAGAAAATATCAAAGTGAAAAACCTTAGAGCCTCATGTCAAAGTGGTTGTGAGACCAGTTGTTCCGGATAACAATATAAGTTGGCAAGTCTTCGAGAATGATCAGCAAATTGTTAATTTCCTACAAGAAGAAGCTGAGTTCTCCACCAGGAATCAAGACAAGCTGCATCAGTAGTACGGTGACCAAGTGGTGCAGCTGAGAACTAACAAACTACCAAAAGGCCTCATAACCTTGGAGTCAATCTTCAACCTGAATGATCAGTTTTGGAAGGAGAAAGTGAACATTCAAGTAAAGGGTGAAGATTCAGAGCCTATTTTAGTGGAAGAAGACAAAACATTGCAAATTGGCAAAGTAAGTACCTCACAAGAGAAATATGATTTTGTTTAGCTTTGTCAAGAGTTCCCAGATGTCTTTGCTTGGACTTACAAAGATCTAAGAGGTTTCAACCCAAAGCTGGCACAACATACTATTGAGCTGGATCCAGAATCCAAGCCTGTCAGGAAAAAGCAAAGGCCAGTGAATACCCATATTGAACCTCTGAGAAAATGAGAAAAGAGTTAAGCAAGCTTATTGAGGCCAGTATCATCTTCCCCATCAGACACTCAAGTTGGGTTTGCCAACTTAGTCCCAGTCAGAAGAAAAGAATGGAGAGATCAGGTTGTGTGTCGACTTCAGAGACTTGAATAGAGCCTCTCTCAAGGGTCATTATCCACTCCCTTCCATGGAGCAAATATTGCAGGTGTAGTAGCTTCAGAAAGGTTTTCACTACTTGATGGCTACTCAGGCTACAATCAGATTATGGTGAGGGAGGAAGATCAGTTCAAGACATCCTTCACAACCAAATGGGGAACATATGCCTACAAGAAGATGCCATTTGGCCTATCAAATGATGTAGCCACTTTCCAAAGGGCAATGGATATGGCATTCAAGGGGTTGATCAATGAAATAGTTTTGATATATCTTGATGACATCACTGTATTCTCCAAAAATGTAGTGGATCACCTTTTTCATCTGAGGCAGGTATTTCAGAGGTGTAGAAGATTGGGGGGTATCATTGAATCCCAAAAAATTCATATTCCTAGCTCATGAGGGGAAACTTCTAGGCCATATTGTCTCGAAAGAGGGATTAGCAATTGATCCAGAGAGAGGGTTGAACCCATAAGATCACTACCATTGCCAAGCCAAAGAAGCCCTTCAGAGCTTCTTGGGAAGGATCAATTTTGTCCGCAGGTTTGTCCCAGATTTTGCAGCCCTTGTCAAGCCCATCACCAAAATTTAAAGAAGAGCATGGCTTTTAAGTGGACAGCAGAAGGCAAGGAGAGTTTTTGAAGCAATCAAAGAAGCTTTCTCTTAAGCACCAACTCTCATCAACCCAGACTTCTCCAAGGATTTCATCCTCTATGCATTTGGAGGTGATGACACTATTTCTGCCATTCTAGTACAGTAGAACAAAGATAATGATGAGCAGCTGATTGCCTTCTTCAAGCCAGAGCCTAGATGACTGCGAGGTGAGGTACTCTTTTATTGAAAAGCATGTACTTGCAGTAATCAGAATCTTGAAGAAATTCAAGCATTTAGTCTCAAACAACAAGGTCCAGTTGCTGGTCTCACATGTTGGGGTTAGGGACTTCCTCCTTAACAAGGATTTGAATGAGAAAGGTCAGGTTGGATCACTCGTGTCATGGAGTATGACATTGAGATCAAGATCACCAAGCTGGTAAGAGGGAAAGGATTGTGTGAAGTAGCTGGTTTTGGGGAAGCAAAAAGAAGTATGCAACAAAGAAGAAATTGTTTTGACAGTCCAGGACAGCCATGAGCCAAGTGGCAATCATGAAGAAGACAATGCTTCCCCCACTCCTTGTTGGACCCAAGGTATTATGCACTTCCTAGGCATAGGCCTATGCCCTCCAGAGAGATGAACAAGACCCAAAGGAGACACTTCAGATTGCAGGCTGTCCCGTATGCCATTATTGATGGAGTTTTTGTTCAAGAAAGATGTGAATGGAGTGCTGCTGAGATGCATTAGCACAAATTAGATTCAAAGGGTATTAGAAGAGTTTCATGGTTGGACCAGCTAGTGGCCATTTTGCACCAAGAGTGACAGCTCTAAAAATCATGAAGGCTGGTTATTATTGGCCTAAATATTTAGTGATTGCTATGCATATATCAAGAGGTGTAAGAATTGTGCATTCTTCACAGGAAAAGAGAGAGACTTACTGCCCTCCCATTGCATCCAATCTCAGTTGACCAACCATTCATGCAATGGGGTTTGGACTTCATTGGAGTCATTAATCTACCCTCAAGGTAATGCCAGGCGAGTCTACAACAAGAACTTGTTGAGGATCATTAGGAAGGGACTCTTGATGAGAATCAGAGGGCTTGGCATACCCAACGTGAAAATCAACCTTATGGGCTGAAGGCGAACTCCCCAAAAGATAACAGGTAACTCCTCCATTTAGGCTTGTCTATGGAAGAGAGGCAATCTTGCTCATGTCACTTGAGTTGCCACGTTGTGGAAATAATGAAGTAGATGGAGTTGTTAGAATTTGAGCCCATGGAGGTGAGGTATGCATAGTGTGATGGAGATGCAAAAGAGATCAGAAATTAGGCATCCCAAGCCAATGGAAAAGGACCAAAGCTTTGATCAAGAAGACCTTTTGATAGAAAGCCAAGGATAGATCTTTTCAATTGGAGACTAGTGTTGAAATAGGGATATGGGAGACAGAGCAAAACCGGGAGAAGGCATTCAAAATTTGATGCCATTTGGAGTGGCCCATACAGGTCACAAGTGCAAGAACAACAACTGCTTTCCAATTGGCCTCATTGGATGGTGAGAACTGCAGATTCCAAGTCAATGGAATCTATCTTCAAGCATTGCTTCTAGAGGAAAGTGTCATACCTCTGTAAATATTAGATTAGATTTTCTTCCCCAAGTGATGTGCCAAATTGTTTTGCTGAGGTTAGTTTTGTTTTCCTAAGTGCTTTTGGCAACAACGTTGTCCCATGGAGAGTTTAGCAGTCTGCTTTTCATCAGGTGGAAATTCCATCTTCCTCCGTGCATTCTGAGTTAGTGAGGTTGCTAAACAGAATAATTGATGACTCCAGCCCATATGGACCGCTTTCAGGCAACTGGATATTCAACCTAGTAGGCAGGTATCCCCGCTGAGGCACCAATATGTATCCAAAGTCACCCCAGGGTTGATTTCGATAAACCATACATCAGAATTCTCAAGTCCCAGGTCAATGATGGATTCAGGGCAAAAATCATGTTATAGGGTCCCCTCAGAATTTTTCTAATCTCCGTCCAGGCTTAAAAGAGCAAGTTCTGAGAAAAAGGAAAAGGCTGCAAAAAAAAAAAAGCTTGGGCCAGAGAAGAAAAAATTGTGAAAATGGCGACCTAACGTCCTGGCCTCTCAGCAGTGCGGACAGAAGGGGACGTCTAGGCGCGAATAAGCCAAAAGGCTGCCAGGCGTTACAGGCAAAGGCAAACATCCGAGCCATAGGGATGTGTGGGACGTGGAAACCCGTTAAAGCCCGAGAAAAGAGAAGAAAATCGACTTAACTGTCTGGGACATTGGGACATGAAGACGCGAAGGGCGGCGACGCCCCGGTTCGGCGAAAAAAGGAGAAAGAACAACTTTTTCGCACCAAACCGTTTGGGGACATATGGGACAAATGTAAGTGAAGGACGCGGAAAAGGTGAAGCGGGGCGATGAGCAAAGGAAGCCCATTTCGGGCGGCTCGAATCATTTGTCCCAGACGTCTGGGACAGTTGGAACAAACAAAATGGTACGCGAAGGGACCGCGGAAACTAGCGGTTCAGCCAAAATGAGAACTTTAAGCACTGGGACAGTTGGGACAAAGGACGCAGCGGGACGCGGGGTAGGGAATGAGGAGGCGAAAGCCAATCAAAAAAAAAACGCCACATGTCATCGGGCCCGACAGAGGGACAAAGGAAGCCCTTCGGGCGGATCGGGAGGAGTTGTTGTCCAAACAGGTATGGGACATCCGGGGATAAATGTACGCGAAGGACGTGAAATCTGGAAGCGAGACCAATCAAATTACGAACACGTTAAAAGGGAGAAGAAAGAAGAGAGAGAAAAGTCCAAAAGTCAAAGGGCGAGGTTTCAAGCACGACCCGAAGCCAATCTGAAATAGGCACGTGTCCACGGTTTAAGGGCCCACAAGGATAATTTCAAAGGAAAGCCGCGGAAGGTGGAGGAGAGAGAATTATCAGCGAATCAGAGCCTGACCATGTGTCATCCAAGTGGCGAAAGATTGTGGGGAAGGAAAGTTCAAATTTTTCCGTCAGACACTGTTTTTGCCTGTTTTTGCCCTAAATCTTCAGACGTAATATCTTTCAATCCAGAGCCTCGGTTTTGCACGTGCTATATCAAACGAAAGATGTGAAATTCTCTACATGATTTAGGATCAATCTTGCATTTTGGTTGTAGTATGGAGAGAGAATTGAGAAAATGTCCCGGACCATGGTAATGCCAAAAGTGACGCTCCAACAACACTTTTAATGCAGCAAGACAGTTCGCGATTGTAGGACAGCTGCCGTTTTGCCAGGACTGCCGCTTCTGCCTTAATGAGAGATTTAAAATACGACTAGAAGTGGTTGGGTAGATTCTGGATTTCTCTCTTCCCTTATCATTTTCTCTATATTGTAAGAGGAGATTCTTTCAAAAGGTTCCAAACATGTTTCTGTTTTGTTCCTCCCTTTTCCATAAGGTGAATTGTGGAGTTCGAAACCTCTCATTTGAACTGTAATAGACTCTGCCTCTTGGCATAGTCTGTAGTGTATTATCAATCTGTGGGAGCAAGTAATACAGGTTTGTGGATGATTCTCAACCCTCTCTGTGTTCATTTGCATCCTCCGGTCTTTCACTGCAGTTTTGTATATGTGCATGATCGTATGTCATATTGAATGGTCGTTGTGTACTGGCAAGTAGTGTTCTTCATCCGGTGGATCCCTCTATAGCTAGATTATTTTTATGCATCTTATTACCCTGTCTCCTTGGGAGATTGATTAGGTTTCATGGAGCAAACCCTTGCATATTTCATGTGCATCTGAACAAGAGAAAATTAGGGAATCAGCCTTCTCTGGGAGAATCCTTTCTCACTTTTTCAAGTTCCCACACTTGGAAGAAGAAAGGATTCAATGTTATGCAATCACACTGGATGATAGTATGGTAACCTAGACCCTGACCGAGAATCCGGGGTATTTGTGCGTGTTATTTTGCACTAACACTCTTTTTTTAAGCAGTTAACTACATTGGTGTGCACATGTTACACTTGTCTGATTGTATGCATGTGTTTTTTCAGACTACATTGTTGGCAGGCCATCCCCATTTTGTGCATGCCATGGTAACTACCAAGCATTTTCCTTTCCCCCACAAGGAGAGTTCTACAGGTCAGAGTGTGGTTGGTCCTCTTTTGGGTCCGCATTTTCCTTTTCGTGACGTCACATGTGCCCCCAAAGAGGGAGGGCATCATTGATGGTTTCTACTAACACACCATATTTACACCAGTGTAGTTAGCACCACTTTCTACCCCTTGGCATGTGGGTTGACATACAATGAGTGAGTTTAGAACAATCTATGAAATCCATACACCTACGGGCCTCTACAAGACTGGAGTACCTTTGAAATTATGTGGAGTAGTGACAGGCTTGGGCGGTTACAAGGGGTGCCTCTCTACATTACTTATTAGTGGCATGGATCACCCAAAAAACCCAAGACAATACAGCTATCTCCTCACACATTTGAGTAGAAGCCGGTTTAAAGGTTGGAGGACATAGAGCGTGGTATTACCTATCTTCTTCAGCTAGGGTGGTCAATCAGGATCACCCAAAAAAAATCTGCGGCAGTAAAGATATCCTTATACACCCTTTTTTCCGACCATAGATCAAGACCACATGTTCCATTTAATTTTTCTTTTTACATATATTTACATGTGTGTACTTTACACATTCTATAGACATGCATATTTTACAGCGTTGTTACATACGCACATATTGACACTTGATAATTTTCTCCTCCCCCCTGACGGCTAGAACGTATAAGAAACAAACCGTCAAATTAGGAGACAACAACAAACACAACATCGACAATGAAAGTGACCCACGATAACACACCGGGAAAGGCAACTGCCTTTACTAAACCATGCAGGACACTCACACATCAATAGATCCACCTGCGTTACACCAAGGTCCAACTTCATCACTCTTTATGCCATTTTTCATCTTTGATAATCCATGCTATCCACATTTTTTTCTTTTTTTTCATTCCACGAGTGAGTCTTATTCATCGACACGTCTTATTCTACACTCTACATGATATATCAAGATGATCTCTATCTACTTTATGTTATCGAGTGTTTCGCCTCACCAACATAATGTGAGGGAAAAATGTAGACACAAAATCATTCACTTTAGAATTATTTAGCCGAAGTATACATTATTTAGAGGGTCTCAAGTGGAATAAAGTACAAGTGATCCTTTACCTTTTGACTACCTTTATTTGATTATTTTACTTGTCATTCTGCATATTTTCCTCATAAAGTCCACTTGTTTGACAAACTATCATGGTAATTTATTTTAGACTAAACCTAAAGTGGCTCAAGCTTTGTACTAGGGTGCCCTAGGGTGCCTTGGTCCCACCTGGGGATGCCTCGCTCCCCGTTGTACTTTCCCAATTCCTTTTGAGTCTTTTTAGCCATTTTTCATCCTTATCTTTTTCCAGTCGGCCATGTCAGGGTTAATTACAAAATAGAGCAGAGAGCCAATAAATATAAAGTTAAAGTATGAGGACCATAATAAGGGTCCTAGGGTCACATTACCTCTATCACTTCATCAGAGTGCATCCATTGCGCACTCACATCCACATAGTGTCTGCATAAAGGCTAGGAGCTGATCTGCTATCAACAACACATCATAGGGGGATGATCCTGCTATTCCAGTACACCATGCCTTATCGCACATTTCTATGTGATTATTACTCACTAACTCACAAAGTGCGACTGGCACAAAAGCACCTAGGGCACGACATGCACACAAACACCCACACCAGAACTGCATCCGCGTTTGAAATGTTAGTGCAATGATTGTATAAGACCACTAGTGTGTTAGCTAAGGTCCAGTCTAACCCATTCATGCTTGCATCTTTTATTTTTCTAAGGTTTTGATACTTCCTTTTTTTCTTGCAGGGTTGTCATTCATTATTCAACACATTTGGCGCAAACCACGAAAGATTTGATGCAAAAGACAGAGAATGCTTCGAGATACCTTGCGAACCTAAAAACTATAGTTAGAGATTTTTACAGAGGAGACCAGTGCATCTAAACTGAGGGGGGAAAGGACTAGGTGCATCCCGGGGGTACCCCATACCTTCCCATGAACTTATCTCTTAGATCCTCGAGAGTGAACCTTTCGGTACTTTTGAGTTCCTCTGTTTCTACCCCGATCTATTAATCAAAACCTGTGACAACTTGTTGCCAGTCTTCCTATAATCATCTAAGTCAGTTCTCCCTTCTGCATTGCATATATGGTCTTAGTTTCATTAGTATAATATGTTTACAATTATTCTATACTGGCTTTAGTACTATTTACAAATGTGTTAGTCTATATTAGACTAACTAGTGGCTAGATTCTCCATAGGTTTAGTTACTTTTAGTAATCACTTACTCAAACTCCATGTAAATCTCCTAATCTTGTGCAGAGTGATTTCAAATATAGAGTTCCCCCCCTATATATTTCTTGTTCCATAACACTGCATAAGTAATATAACAAGGTATAAGTCGAAATGTACCTTGTGATTGATAAGTAGAGTTCTTGTAAATAGATATTCATTGTATGTAAAACCCCTTAAGTTCCCTTTGGTGTCTGGGTTTCTTGATAATTCTTGATTTGATGTGAGATGCTCTTGAATTGTTTTTATTTCTATTAAATTATTTTATATGCTTCATATATGCATAGATGCTCTCCTATGTCTATTCTTGATTTAGGAAGGAAAGGTTCGGGAAGACTGTGCATAGGGACTTGATAAGTATTTCTAGAGGAGCTATTGAGAAGACTGTGATACGTAAATGAGTTGTCTAAAAATTTATTCATAAAAATCCATGCGGTATAATATAATATTAATCCCCAAACAACTAGGGAGGGGGAATAAGATAACATAAGAAAATATTAGCATTTTCCCTCAAAGGAAAAATCATCAGGAAAGGAGACAAAAAATGTCTCATGATTATTTTTGTATTAAGATAGTATGGTCCAGGAAGAAGGATTGTAGTAAGTGAGTTTGGGATAATTCAGAATAGGATTAAAAAATGTAGTTTGTTTATGAGAATTGATATTGGTCCTATCATTGTTAAGTCGTTGAAGGATGAAAATAAGTATTTGAAAGCTTTAAGAGTAAGATAGAACATCTTAGCTCTTTTTGCAAGTGAGTTGTAAATATGATATAATCAAATCAATATATATCAAGAACCTAATTCTCAATTTGGTTTTTAAACCCCCCACACTCCACAACACAAAATATAATGAATAAATTTTCTAGGTTAAAAGGAAAACATATTGTATTGTTAATAATATTTGGATATTTGCTATTGCTGAATGACATCAAAATGCCTCAATAGTGCAACTTGAAACAAAGAACATAATCAATTTCCATGTAATGAAAACTAAAATTTTAACTCTTACTAATGTTAAAAAAAATTCGAATATTAAAATGTGAAGATAATGAAAGAAGATAAGCACACTTTAGGGTGTCGACCCCAAACTATGCCTTACATATGTAGAAGGACCTTCACCCTGGTCAAGGAAGTGAAGAAGAAAATTGTCTAATAATAACCATAAGAGTTGGTGATTTGATTAAATTCCAATTATAATATGGTTCGGGGCACAATTTTCTCACGTTAAATGTCAATAAAGAGTTGGTGGATGTAGATCCCCAACCAATAAGTTAGATGGGGACATGTAAGGCTACTTCTTGAGGAGGAGAAAATTAAAACCCATAGGCCCCCACAAAATGTAATACCCATAGGACATTAGTGTATTATATCCTACGTTTCCGTTCGAAACCACACCAGATAAAATGGATCTAGATTTGTATTCTTAACCTTCTTCATATAAATGCTAGAAATAATATAAAAACAATTGTAAAATGATAAATTTGTAACTATTAAATTCCATAGCGATCACGTCCCACATTTTCCCATAAAATGTATGATTTTTTTAAAAAAGTAGTCACAGCCTTAATTACAATGAAATAACTGAAAGGTAAATCAGGAATTTGCTAACCTATAAGCGTGTTCCTTCCGTAACCACTATAAAATATATGTTTTTCTAAAATATTGATATTTTTTTTTACTTTTAAAATTGAGATGGATAAACCATAAAAAATCAGGAGGAAAATACTATACCATGGTAGTCCAAGGGCATAGTTATTTTCCATATATAGAAATGTCCATTTCCTATCTGAACCCTATAATTTATTCATGGAGCTTGTCCAGTAGCCTTTAAAACATTGCCTCTGTCCTAGTTTACATTATATTTTATGATAAACTTATGAATCCCCTTGTTAGGTAAGTGAGTAGTCTATATATATTCAACTCAAAACATTGAAGCCGTCCATGTTAGATATAAAAAAATAATTTTATTAGAGTATAGGAAAGGTGGATTTTTAGATGGAAATATTGGCACTGGCCCAAATAGAGAAGCATGATATAAACATGGCCCACCACAGAGAGAAGAAATTACAACAAACATACAAGGATACTATGGCTGACACAAAAATGCATTAACTGTACATAAATAGGGAAAAGGGTTATATATAAGGGACTCAAAAAATTGTTGCCACACACAATAGGTCAAGGACATACAAACAAAATGCTTAAGGGTACAAAACAAGGAACACTAAAGTGTCACACACACAAACTATTAGGCTAAGGGCATGCACACACAATACCACAAAATAAAATATTCTAAGTATCAATAATATAAATATATAGCTAATAGGTGATACAAAATGATACCACCATGGAGCCCAGAACCATGGTGAAGTAAAAATTCTTCTGCTAGATGGAGCAAACAAGAGTTAGAAGAGTGTGCACGAGTTATGAATTAATAAACTAATAAAAAAGAATGTTCATTGGAAATAAATTTTTAGGAAAACATAACTTCTATCATAATGGTGGAATAGGGAAGTAAAAATGT
>JAHRHJ020001059.1:0-35418 GCA_019776745.2 Taxus chinensis | reverse complement strand
GTGCGAAACATTACTTTTTGGAGACTTATCTATACCAATCAAAACCCCTCATTTACTCACTTAGATACACTTGAATACCATGGTTTTTCAGCATAAAAATAGATAGTAAGTTTGTCTATTATTCTTATTATAGCTAACATGCACAATGAGTTTTTGTTCCCCCGAAGGTGTATTAGATACTGAACACTCTAAAACTAAGTTCAAAAACAATTCAAATCTAAGTCAAAACAAACAATCCTAGTGTTAATATTAAATTCTGTTTTCTACTATGTCAAAAGGAGCACAATTGTCCTTCCAATAAGAGGGGAGTATATCACATGTGAGGCCTCTTGGAGTAGTGGTTTATGTAGAAAGTAATACTTGGTAGAAAGCTCACCCATGCGATACGCCCTTTTATGGAGAATTTTTAACAAAGTGGGGGTAATTAAGAGTAGAGAATTGTGTTGGAAAAATGACACAACTTTCTAGACCTAGATAGCACACAACGCGCCATAAATTCACTATTCACAAAATGTTAACGATAAGTGTACACACAATGCAGCACTTTGGTTTAAGTATATTTCTCAATCACATACTACTATGCATATGCTTCTTACGTGGAGAAAAAGTATTAATTGATCATTATACTTGGCCTCTTAGTGTTCCTTTCTAGCCTACTTGTTGGCCTTACAGACCTCACTGCCCAGTCCGAACCTTCATACTTCACCTTTTTTTGGGCTCTGAACACAAGCACCTAGCCAGGACACTAGCGCTCCAAGGACACTAGCGCCCAGGAAACCCTCGTCCCCTCTAGGTACCCTAGACCTCTTCATAACTTTCTCGCTCCTCTTTTGGGTATTTTCTAGCCATTGGGACATCCCTATCTCTTAGTGTTCGGCCTTTTAGTGATTACTTATAAAATTTGAACAAGAGAAACATATAAATATAAAGTTATATGACCAAATTAAAGGTCCAAGCTCTAAGCATCTATACTATCACCTAAGGTTGCATCTCATTAAGCACTCAAGAGCATCATTGCATTCATCTAGCACCATAAAAGGGATGACAAGGGCTGGTTTTCTGCATCACACCTTCATAGGAGGAAAGTTCCTTTCTATTCCATGCACACATCTATTACATATTTCTTTACATCTATCTTACTTTTTATCACTATCAAGTGTGACACGCACAAGAGCCACCTAGGGCATGATTCCTCTCTCTCTCTCACACACACATAGAACTAGATTGGGTCTAATATGTAGTTGCAATGCTTAGTTATAAGATCACTTGTTGTCACAGCTGAGGATAATTTGACCCCTCTTTTTACATTTTTCTTTTATAGGATTTGATGTTCTTTTAAGGGTTTTGGATGTGATCTCTTTATTTCAGGTTATCAATGACACCAATGATCATTGGTGTGACAACCAGTGACTAAATGATAAATAATAAGGGTTTTACCATCAACCAACGACCCTATGAAATCCAGCTTCCTGCACAGACCCTTGCACCTAGGAAGGGATCTTAGCGCCCAGGAACCCCAGTACCCTCTCTAGGTGCCCTAGTCCTTGCTTTTCCTACATTCCTATTACATTTTCTGGAGCTCATTTTTGACAGTCCTGCTACAATTGTTCTTCCAGTTTTCCAGCCTTCACATGCCTTCGAGATATCTGTGAAATCAGCTAAGCAACTTAACCCTCTCTATTACACTTAGGGTTTTATTCATTCACTTATTTAGCTTGAGTCATTTTATGTACTTTTTAGTACTTCTACTTGTTATAATTACATAATAATTTAATAAAGTAATCTACATTAGGTCTTATTTAATTTTAATTTAAATCATTTGTTGAACTTGTCTTCTTGACACCTTTAGGGTATTGCTTTCATTGTTTTTTGCATTTCCACTGATCATCATGGAGTATTTCTATCCATAATTTCTTGCTTCTCACATCCTACAAATTAAGGGCTAAAATCATCAACTCTCTTGGCTACTACTCACGTTCCTACTAATATTCATCCTTAGATGTAGTCTATAACACATTTGCAGATGCATTTTCTCAACACATCACTTTTCACGCTAATCCTCGTTCTGACATTGTTCCTTTCTAATTATCATTTCCCTTTTTATACATCAAAATATGGATTATAATATAGATAATCATGTTCTTGTCATTAATGGATAACACTGGAAAAATGTGACTTCAAATCTTTCATTGATATAAGATCATGGTTCAACTGCTTAATTATAATTGTGATCTAATTCTCCATAACATGAACTTGTACACTTTATCTCTCAGTAGTATTGTTAATGTCATTTCATAGGTGATGTTATGCCTAGGTTTCACTTTCAAGGAGAACCTTTCACTTTACCTATCACTACTAGGCCATAAACCCTTCATACATTTTTCTTTTGTCATTGACGGTCCCCGTTGGTAGTATAATTGTATATTTGGTAGACCATGGCTTCATGTAAACATGCAGGGACCTTCTATAGTACATTGATGTGTCAAATTATTACATGAAGGGTGTTGAATACACTATTACTCTGTGGTTGATGAACCATTAGTGGAAATATTTTTTCTTGTGTGATGATCCCACAACTCATACTCCCTACTCCACGATCCTTGTTACTACTGCATGACAACACATGAAAATGATTATCCACACATTTAGGAAAGGTTATTTACATGTTAAACGTTGTGTTTGTTTCCATACATCTTCTTATCCTCCTATTACTTAGGAGAAATCTATGAGTACTTTTTCAGGGCAATCTAAACTTGACCATCTTAGTCTTTAAATAGGATTTATCATTGTGTATGAACAATTAGATTACTCCCTTTAGATATTTAAAATACTTGCAGGAACTCGTATGGATACTTATGGGGGCCGTATTCCATTTTGATACCCTATCTAGGACAGTATGATCTACGATTTTGACTTGATATGATGTATTACAAGACCATTATCTCATTATCTCCCTAATGACATACTACACTTTTCAGGAATTTTCTTACAAGGAGACTATTGCCTTATGGACCATAGTTTATTTTGAACACAATATTTCTTACACGATACTCTTCACTCTTCTCCATGAATTAATGTCTTGGGAAATTTGTGGTTCCACCTCATTATCCTTGCATTTAGACAATGATTTTACTTGTCACCATCATGTTCCTATTGGAATTCTTTGTGTATTTATGGATAATGAATTTTATTTTGGATTGTCTTACACGAGTCTTTACTGTGAAATCACATAGATTCCTTTATTCTAAACTTACATTGGATGAATCCTACTTGGGCATTGTAAAATTAGGGGTGCATCAATGGACCTTTACGCATCAATACCTACACTATTTCATTTCCAAGTCATTCATTGTGGATATCCTTTCTATTGGGCTATTTTAGTTATTTACACATTGACACTTAAAAAATTCATCTTGAACTCTTTCTGAGACAATACATTTGGTGCATTGAGATCCATACCTTCTCCAACCTTAGTCAAAATTGATGGGATTATGATTCCGCAATGTTTTAGCATGTGTATCAGTTCCTTTAGATCTTATACGCAATCGACCTGATCTTTGTTTTACCATCCTATAGGCATTCATCACTTTTAACACTCTTGATATCTTAGTATAACATCCTTCAATAGTTATGATGCACTCTTGTGTTCTTTTCACTTGATCCGATTTTCTTGAGGGGCTACTTGTACTTGATGGCTTTCTTACACTTTGCTAACATTGATTACAAATAATACATGGTTCTTTCATTCCTTAATGTCATGACCATTTTATCCTTACTATAGATGGGGGCATAAAAATGTAGTACCCTTCTAAACATATCATACATTTTGTCCAGTTTTCTTACACTTACCTACATCATTCACATCTTGCCCATTCAACTCACATCTTGACTTGTGAGATTTATTAAGTACACATGAACCTCCACACTGCACATTGAACATCTAATGCCACATCTTCTAAGATTAACACATTTATCAAGTTACCCAATATTTTTGGAATTCCTGCAAGGGGATGTCAAAATCTCTGAACATTTACTACATTACTCATACACAGTTTTGCAAGGTTCATACACAGTGACTATCATCTACACATCACAATTCAACTTCACCATTTAGCTGAGGTCACCAATTGCCTCACAATATTCATAAACACCTACATTTAGTGATGTATCTACATCTTGTAGCATATTTAAGCAGGCTATTCCTAACCCCCAAGCTATGAGCTTCCATGCATGAATCATTCACATGATTTCCTTATACAATCTACACTACAATGACCTTCATCTTCTCACCAGCTGATTAATGCTCATATTTTGAGTTCAATCAACTCATAAACCTCAAACCATTGCTGACATTTGATACTACTTTTTGACATAGGTTCACACCCAAGTGTTGAGGGGTCTTGCAACAATATCATAGATATGCTTGGTACTTCATGCTTGCATCAATAATCTTCTTCTGTTTACTCTACTCATAGATACTTCTCACAATCTACACACAAGCCTTCAATCATAGCTTGTTCAAGCACTCCCCTTATTTTACTGCAATTATTTGCCATAATTAATACATGACTCAATGTACATAAACTTGACCTTATATGTAGTTCATTCTTGATGCTGAGGAGGTCTTGCATCAAATCTATCAAGATCCCTTAGTTCATGCATGCATTCTATATTACGATCACTTAATGGGCATGTGCTCACATATATGGTTCCATCGAGCTTGGATGTTTAAGATAACACTAAATACCAGTTCTCAATTTTAGTGAAGTTGGGAATCCACATTTGAAGTGTCACACATTTCTAGGGGAAATATTTTTTGGCTCAATTTTATCATAAACAGGCTATGTGAGTCATCTTGAAAGACTACATTCCTTTGTAGATCATTTGCGGGTGCTCTAACATGCTCTATGACTGTAGCATCTTCATGTTGAAGCAATCAGATACCCTCAGGATATACCAGGGTACCTATTGTTTAGGTTCCTACCATGGTAATCCGATGTTTGAACTTGACTCTAATTTAAGTTCATTATTGAGAGAGGGTTTCCAAACGGGTGCCAGAATTCCGCGTGTCCTCAGGTCATACTGAAATATGACCTCATAACCGAGCAAAGTGACTTCAAAATATAGAAATTACAATGAGGCAATGGAGGAAGCACCATGTGGCAAGCCTGAAATGGTGGGGATGCAGCACTAAAGTGGGCCATCGGGGGGTTTAAAGTTAGGGTTATTTTCTTGGTAGCCCCATTGTTATTCCAAAGGTGTAAAAGTTGCAAAATGGGCCACAACTCCACCCAAAGGAAAAAGTCAGCTTTTGAGCCCAAGTCCTTGGTTTCAAAGTACAGGGAGTCGGAGGAAATTGTGAAAATTTTCACTTTTGTCAAAATGACACAGAGATAAAAATTTGAAGTGCATCTCCCTAGCCAACCAAAGGGTGCCACGTGTCCAAGTCAGAGCGTCTGGGGCTATGGGAGTTTTCTGAGTTTTGCATTTTTTTTGTGGAAAAGGGGGAAAAATAAATAACATGACATCCGCAAACCCAATTTATTCCCTAATTCATCCTACCACGTGCCCCGTATTAAACAAGGAGATCCATTTTTCAAACTATTTTCCCGCCCATTTATACGGACCCAATATTTTCCATGAGGGAAAGGGGGCATATCTTTTAACTGGGCTCAAAATATTTGCAAATCTTACACTGTTAGAAGTCTCGACGTCCTTCTACACCATGAAAAGATAAAAAAATCATTTTTTCAGATCATGATCAGGTAATAATGGAGAAACATATAACCTTGATGGGCTCTTTCAATGGGCAGATCTTCTTTCCTCAACTGATGGGCAATCATATTTAATCTGCTCCACCGTTTCTTCCTCCTTGGAGGAACCGAATAAGGATTTGATACATCAAGAAAATTTTGGAACAAATTTTATGGGAGATCATTAAATCAGTGAATCACAGCACCCTTATGGTTTATACAAGTGCATATACTTGAACTCACGGTGTGATTGGATAACATGGGTACTATCTCCAAGTTGTGGGACTTGCTACTTGAGATAGACCTCCAGAGAAAGTTGGTTCTTGCTCCTAAACTACCTGCCACAATCTACTCTAATGCAGGGGAAAAACTAACTATTCTAATCTAAATTTCCAAGGGACCAGGGAGAGAGAATGCATAAAATGAAAGCCTACACTAAAGTGGTGATACACCAGAAAAGGAGGGTGTGAGAGTAGTCTCCAAATGTGTGAAATACAGTAGAGGCAAAGTGCACACTAGAAGAGGTGATGACAGTTCTCCATAATCTAGCAAAATGCATTCACAACAATATTTCAAGCATACACAATGATAATGGATCCCTGCAAGAACATAATAATAGACACAATATTCTTGTAGAAAGGTTAAAGGGGCAAGAAGAATGCAAGAAAACAAAGCAGGGGAAGATACATCCACAAACTTAGTATTTTATTGCTTCATGATATGCACAGTTCAATCTATTACAAGATAAGGGCCTGGATCACCATGTAAGGAGTCCACTACAAGGTCCTGCAACACATTGGCTTCAAAAAGCAAATTTGACAGAGATTTTTTACTCAAAAACTACCTCCCCTTTTACAATGAGCCCAACACTCCAATTTATAGAAAAAATGAGAAGAGAAGAGAAGGGAAAATGGAAATCCTGAAATCTATCCTTCAACCACTTGTAAGAGGCATTAAATGGAGTAAAATGATTATATATTACTTGCAAAAGGCTCCCCATACTGTCCCAGGTGCTGCAGCAGAGAAAGAATGATGACCATGCCTCTTAATTGCACTCCCAACTACCAAATAAAACATTGTTATGAACCCGGCCACGTTTTCTTAAAAATCTCGATCAATCTCTCATCAAATCCATAATTTCTTGATTTTTGTGCATTCCAACTTGGAGCCACGATTCCAACGGTACCAATTTTGTGTGATTTTGTTGAGAAATGCAAAAGTTATGGCCTTCTGAGTGCGGGCAGCTATTTTGGGTCTGGCAGGCGTTTTCTGTCATTTGACGGGAATGAGCATTAACTGACTAGAGCCGAATATGTTTCTTTTATTTAAATATATCTACCCTCATTAAAAATAAGAAATCCATTTTTTTGGCGTAGAGGACGTCGTGCTCGTTCCAGAAAGTCCAATTTTGTGAAAATCGGAGCTCGGAGTCAAAAGTTATGGCCATTTGAAGTTTCACGGGTCAAACGTTGACTTTTCTCTTTGCCTTCGGCCGCTTCGGCTTTTCGCGCATCCTTCCCGCGCGTACCTTTTTCCCAATGTCCCAGTATGAAATTCTCCTGTTTCGGCCGATTCGGCAAATTCTCCTGTTTTAGCAAAAGAGCAGCCAGATTCCATTCGCTCTGGGCTTCCTTTTTCGAACCGTCCCTCGAATGTTTTGCCCAATTGTCCTTTCTATCACATTTTCGGTCCGTTCACGGCGTTCCTCATCCTTAGTGCAAGTTTTGTCCTGTCCCAGACTGTCATGGGACAAAAACTTAAACTTCATACAAATTGGAGTTCCTTGACTTGGCCGATCGGCCTTTTCGCGTCCCAGCTCGTGTCTTTCTTCCCAACTGTCCCGCAGACCGCCTGTGATACACTTAGTCAATTTTTTCCACTTTTTTCACCAGTTCTTGGATTTTCAATGTCCCACCGTTTCTAACGTCCCAACTGTCCCAAATGATGCGTACAACCTCAAAATTTCCTGGCATTTCAGCCGATTCGCGTCCAGATGTCCCTTGGCACCGAAGAACTTCGCAGGACAAAATAGGGAATGACCCGTAACCAATGGAAACTTTAAAACTAGAATCCTCAAGCTTGTTTTTAAAAATTTTTTCAAATTTTTAAAACTTGTTGGGTTTTCTCTTCTTGGATGGGAGAGTTAGAAAGAAGGAGGGGACCCAAAAACATGATTTTTTCCCTTGAATCAATCTAATTGCTTGGGACTAAAGAATTTGATGCATGTTATCAAAATTACCTTGAGGGGTGAATTTTGGATAACAGGTTTCCCCTATGTATATGCATTCAATGTGGAGAATTTGGATAATATCCACGTGATTTGCTATGTAGTGCTAATATCTCATCCAAGTTGTTGTAATGTTCAATTGCTAATTGGCCTCAGGATTGTCAGTTTACTGGTTAGAGTTATAAAAATTAATTGATCTGTGGTGTTCTATTCATCCTCTTCTAGGTATTTTTCATTCATGGAAGGAAGATAAATTCAGGGATTCCTAGATAATGTAGTATTTTCTTGCCTCTTATTCCCTCTTTTGGAATGCAGGATTGTATCAATTCTTTCCATGTTGAGCAAGCTAAATACAGTCTTTGGATGATTTCATTTCCTCTTCGATTACCCAATTGCAAAGTCTCTAAATCTGGGAAAAGTTCATTTGCAATCACACTTGGTATCTCATGCTTGAATTGTATGTAAATTTTAATGGTTTGACTATCAGCAAAACTAATGTTCATGCATTCCTTTAGTGCAATCAAGTCTTGTAGCCTTAGTAATCATCTTATTTCTTGGTATTTCCTTTTTTATATCTCCTTGGTAAATTAGAATAAGATTTAGAGATAGATCCTTATGCAAGTTCTGGTCTGATGTATGCACCTGAATAGAGGAATAGAACCGAAAATTTCTTGTAAAATAGAGAGATTCTTCCATTTGGGGAAGTCCCATACTTTGGAAAAGGTTTGGGTTTTAGGAGTTCAATGTTACCTTGCATCACACTAAAGATTCTTGCTTATCAAAGTTATCTATAGAACTCATTTTGGGTGTTGTGACTTTGTTCCTAACAGTTTTGGCATGTGGTGGGACAAGAAGTCTTCATATTATTACATCAAATTGATGTGCACTTGTTGTAATTCAATTTTAAGAAGTTGTGGAAAATTGTACATTGGTGACTCCAAAACAGGTGAGACAAATCCAGGCTTGTTTCAGTCAGTCATAGCATTTCCAAGTTCATGAGAAGGCATACAAATAAGGTCTGACAATAGAGAGGAGGGACCTGTATTTACATCTACAACTTGTCTCCAGAAAGAGGAAGGAGAGGAAGAAAGCCCAGAGGTCTCCATCTCCACCAAATAGAGACTTATCAACACCTCCTCCTGGTAGGCCATTAGATTTAATCAATAATGGCACTTTGACCAATCAGGAGGCTCAGTGCCAAATCCATATGTCAACTTCACATGGTAGTAGTAACTGGCCCTCAATGCAAAAATCCTAGTCCCAGATTGTAGCATTAAAGAGCATTCCATATTTCACTGGGGAAAATACTTCTCCTAGTGATCATGTCCAAGATATTACAAATGTATGTACAATCCATGAGATTAACGAAATGGATAATAAAGCATTCAAGTTATTAGCCTCCTCACTCAAAGGTAAAGCTTCACAATGGTTTAGGAGCCTTGATAGTAGGCTCTATTCAAAATTGGAACTCATTTGTGCAAAACTCTTCATAACCAGTTTGGAGAAAGGGTGATAATTGTCTTTGTTGGAGAACTGACAACAATCAAGAGGGCCCCAAATGAGCAACTGAAGATTTCAACCTTAGATTTCAAGCCCCTACTTGGGACAGGATTCCAATGGCCGTAAAGCCCACTAATGAAGGTGCCTTCTTATACTTTCTTAGGGATTTAAATTCTAATATTTCTTTGATGATTCAATCAATGGGGGTACAACCTTACCTGTAGCCTATAGCCTTTCCATAGGAGATGAGAACTGTTTGATTCAGGCTGGAAAACTTACCCCTAGTCCATCCATGCCCCTTTACCCAGAAGTTAGGAAACTCCAAGTACCAGCCAAACACCCACATTAATCCCATACCTACCCTTAGAGGAATCAAAGTTCAGTTGAAGCCTTCACTTCATCATCTAACACCTCAAAGGAGCTTCAAGAAGTTATGAAACAACTACAGAACCTAGGGAATGAGCTAGTAACTCATCAAAAGGAAACAAGCTCAAGAGTTCTAGGTCATATCAGCCCTCAGGCTCAGTATCAGGCTAGACCCCCATATCAACAATATAGACCACCATCTCAGGATGAAAATCAAAATAAAAACCAAGGGCAACCTCAAGCTGCTAGACCTTTCAGGTCATATGATCCAAACATAGCTTTCAACATCAAGGGCCTTGGTTCCAACACAAAACTAACATGGCACAAGAATATGATTGGTGTTTCCCATGTAATCAGCCACATAATCAATCAATGTGCTTCAATGGTGCACTAAATCAGGATTGATGGTGCAAACCATTTTCTGTGTCCCAAGAACCTAGCCAAGAAGGAAAATCAGTAGCAAGGAGCTCAAAAGAGGACCCTCCAAGTGAAACTATGCTTGTCAATTGGCAGGCTGAAGATTTATGTGGAATGAATCAGTTCCCTTCTCAAAGTGTAGCTGCAATACATGTCCAAAGAAGGGAAATATTGGAGAAGGAAAAATCACCAAGCTTCTTTGATCCTCAACCCTCCATTCTCAGCAAGGTATTGGTGCTTCAAAATATAACTCCCAATGTGTAAAGTCAATCCAAGCCACCTTCTAGACCTATTCAGGCACCGGTTGTGACAGCCCATGCATAAGAGAAAAATGTGCCTAGGAAGGGGCAGCAAAAGGATAGCTCATTCAACATCATTGAGCAAATGAAGAGGAAAAGTGTGAACATTTCACTATGGGAGTCACTGGCCATTCCAGGGCAGAGGGATCTATTGCAGACTGCTATACAAAATTGGTCAAGCTCAAATCACACCCCTAACCAGCAAGAGAAAGTGCTTACCAATACAGCTCAACCTAGGGAAAACCATCGAGAACAACAAGGTAAGAACCTGAGACCTCCTCCATTCTATGTTTCATTGATTATTGGAGACAAATTGGTGCACAATTGTATGATTGATTCTGGGGAAAGTAGTTCTGTAATGCCCAAGCAAATAGCTGATCAACTGGGTCTCCAATATGAATTCATCTCTAGAGGTGTAGTGCAATTAGATGGGACAACAGTGACAACTATTGGAATCATCAAGGATCTGAGCCTCACTCTGCATGCCTACCCCAATGTGACTATTTTACAGAACGTATCAATCATAGATTTTCCACCACATTTTGCTTTGTGTTTGTCTAGGGACTTCACTGCCAAATTGGAGGCTATCTGTCTATTGATTGGTCACATATGCTCTTTAGAACAAGGTATGGGGCAAAGGCCACAATCAGATCTGAGCCCATTGTTGATTATCATATTGAATCTTATGTGCCTATCCCAATCAATGCCAATTGCTCAACTTTTGATCAAGAAGACCTCCTAAGCACTTGTGAAGTAGATACCAAGGTGGGATGTATCCCAGACTTGAATCTCGATGAGTGGGCCAACAAAAAGACATGTTTTTGACCCCTATAAGGAGATGGAAGAATATGAGCTAGGATGTCTACTGTCTACATGAAGAGAATCATCCTCTTCCTGACCTAATTAAGCCAGAATATAAAGATGACAATGAGGTATGGCAATTGTTCTTTGATGGCTCAAGGAGTAGACAAGGAGCTGGAGGAGGAGCTATGATTATGTCCCCCAAAGGTATGAAATATTATTCAACCTTCATATTTCAATTTTCCTTCTCAAATAACACTGTTGAATATGAGGCTTTGGTCCATGGTCTTCATTGGGCAAGGAAGCTAGGAATCAAGAACTTGCAAGTGTTTGGTGATAGTGAACTGGTTGCCAATCAAGTCAGAGGACTTAATGCTGTCAAGAATGACCTGCTCAAGAACTACAAGAGTAGGGTATGGGATCTCATGGAGGATTTTGAGGCCTTCAACATTGTGTCCATACCCAGGAAGGAGAATGAAGCTGTTGATAGGCTTACAGCAGTTGAGCAACATTTGATGTGGTGGATAGCATCAAAAGAGACAAAGAACAACCACATATCCATATAGTTGTGAGACCAAAATTGCCAGATAACAACACATGTTGGCAGGTGTTTGAGAATGATCAACAGATCATTAATTTTTTGTAAGAAGAAGCTGAATTCTCAGCTAGAAATCAAAGTAGATTGGAGTAGTAATATGGGAATCAAATAGTACAGCTACATATAAACAAGCTTCCCAAAGGATTAGTGACATTGGATTCTATCTTCAATCCTAATGATCAGTTTAGAAAAGAGAAGGCTAACATACAGATCAAAGGAGAAGATTCAGAGTCAATCCCAGTTGGAGAAGGAAAAACACTTCAAATTGGAAAAGTGGCCACCGAGCAAGAAAGGTATGAATTCATACAACTTTTCCAAGAATTTCCAGATGTATTTTCTTGGAGCTATGAAGACCTAAGAGGGTTCAATCCAAAGCTAGCACAACACACAATCGAACTAGATCCAGCTGCTCAACCCATCAGGAAAAAGTAGAGACCAGTCAATCCACACATTGAGCCTCTGATGAAGAAAGAGATAAACAAGAAAATAGAGGAAAGTATCATATTTCCAATCAAACACTCAAGCTGGGTTGCAAACTTGGTCCCAGTCAGGAAGAAAAATGGAGAGATTAGGTTGTGTGTAGATTTTCGAGACTTGAACAGAGCTTCCCTCAAAGATCACTACCCACTCCCTTCAATGGAGTAGATCTTGCAAGTGGTGTCTGGATCAGAGAGATTCTCCCTCCTAGATGGCTACTCAGGGTACAACCAGATCATGGTGAAAGAAGATGATCAGTTCAAAATAGCTTTCACCACCAAATGGGGCACCTATGCCTACAGAAAAATGCCATTTGGATTGTCCAATGTCGGAGCCACTTTTCAAAGGGAAATGGATATGGCATTCAAAGGACTGATCAACAAAATAGTACTGATCTATCTGGATGACATTACAGTGTTTTCCAAAAATGCAGCAGACCACCTTTTCCACCTAAGGCAGGTGTTTCAAAGATGCAGGAGTTTTGGGGTATCATTGAACCCTAAAAAATGCATATTCTTGGCCCATGAGGGCAAGCCTCTAGGCCATTTTGTATCAAAGGAAGGATTGGTAATTCAACCAGAGGGAGTTTAAGAAATAAGAGCATTGCCATTGTTAAGCCACAAGAAATATCTTCAAAGCTTCCTGGGAAAAATCAATTTTGTCCGTAGGTTTGTACCAAACTTTGTTACCCTTGTTAAGCCAATAATGTTCATGTTGAAGAAGAGCTTATCATTCAGGTGGATAGCTGAAGGAAAGGAAAGCTTTGAGGCCATCAAAGAAGCTATATCACAAGCCCCAACTCTCGTGAATCCAGATTTCTCTAAAGACTTCATACTGTATGCCTTTGGTGGCAGTGACACAATTTCTGCAATCTTAGTTCAGCAGAACAAAGAAGGTACAAAACAACCAATTGCTTTCTTCAGTCAAGGTCTGGAAGACTATGAAGTGAGATACTCCTTCATCGAAAAGCAAGTCCTAACAGTAATCAGAGGATTAAAGAAGTTTAAGCATCTAGTTTCAAATAATAAAATCCAATTGTTGGTCTCCCATGCGGGAGTTAAAGAATTCCTTCTCAGCAAGGATCTGAATGAAAAACATGTAGGATGGATCACTCGTGTCATGGAATATGACATTGAGATCAAGGTCACTAAGCTGGTCTATGGGAAGGGGTTGTGTGAACAACTAGCCTCAGGTCAACAAGACGAAGCAAATAGTGAAAAGGAGGTTGTTTTTGTTCTACAGGATAATCAAGAGGAAGGAAATAATGATGTACCTACTCCTTGTTGGAATCAAGACATGGTGCACTTCCTTCAAACATGCATGTGTCCTCATGGGATGAGTAAAGAAAAAAGGAGACATTTCAGACTACAGGCCATCCCATATGTTCTTATTGATGGTGTCTTGTTCAAAAGAGACATCAATGGCATTCTACTGAGATGCATTGAGACAGATCAGGTTGAGAGAGTGTTACAAGAATTCCATGTTGAAGCAGCTGGAGGCCATTTTTCTCCAAGGGTGACAACACTCAAGATCATGAAGGAGGGTTATTATTGGCCCAGAGTGTTTAGTGACTGCTATGCATGGATCAAAAAGTGTAAGAATTGTGCATTCTTCAAAGGAAAAGAAAAGTTAGCAGCACTTCCATTGCACCCAATTTCAGTTGACCAACCTTTCATGCAATGGGGATTGGACTTCATTGGAGTCATCAATCCAAATTCAAGCCAAGGCCACAAATGGATTCTGACAGCAACAGACTATTTCACCAAGTGGACCAAGGCCGTGGCACTCAAGGAAGCTAATGAGTCTAGTATACTAGATTTCTATGAAGGGATAGTGACCAGATTTGGAGTGCCAAGCCACCATTATATCAGACAATGCATTGGCATTCATAGGTTCCAAGATCACAGGATGGGCTGTTAAGAATGAGACTTACTTGAGCACTTCATCAAACTATTACCCTCAAGGTAATGGCCAAGCTGAGTCCACAAACAAGAACCTGCTAAAGATCATCAGAAGAAATCTTGATGAAAATCAGAGAACCTGGCACACAAAGCTCAAATCGGCCTTATGGGCTGATAGGATAACACCCAAGAGATCTACAAGAAGCTTTCCATTCAAACTTTTCTATGGGAAAGAGGTAGTGTTGCCTATATCACTTGAGTTGCCAGCATTAGAGCTCGTGAAGTAGCTAGAGATGTCTGAATTTGAACCGATGGAGGCTAGGTATGCAGAGCTGATAGAATTGGAAGAAACCAGAGAGCATGCACTCCAAGCAATAGAGAAGGATCAGGCCTCAATCAAGAGATGCTTTGACAAGAAGGCAAAAACAAGGACCTTCCAGGAAGGAGACCTGGTTTTGAAATGGGATGCAGATCGGGCAAAACCAGGAAGGCATTCCAAGTTTGATGCCATTTGGAGTGGCCCCTACATGGTCACAAGATGTAAAAGTAGCAATGCTTTCCAATTGTCTACATTGGATGGTGAGGAATTGCAGATTCTAGTAAATGGAATCTATCTTAAACATTGCTACTAGAAGGAAGGTTATCACCTTGTACATATTAGTTAATTTCTTTTCCTCTAAGTGCTTGTGCACATTGTCTTGTTGTAGTTTAGGTTTCTTTTCTCCTAAGTGCTTTGCACGCTCTGCATGTTCTATTTGGAGTATGTATGATTTCAAATTTTGTATATAGTTGTGGTGTTGTTTTGTTGCTCTTATGCAGTCCATTCAGAGAGACAGATGAAGCCCCGAGTCAAAACAATTTTCTACTCTCAGAAACCTTCGTTTTGAGATTTCTTATGAAAATTGAGAGTGCAAACAGTCGGGCTCGTGAATTAGAGGCAGAATCAGTATCAGACCATTGTTTTCAACTCCATGCCCAATGATTATAACAAGGCCATTGGTCTTTTCATCTAGCAGGTAGATACCCCTGTGAGTCGCCAAATTGTTATCCATATTTCACCCCCGGGCAAAATATTGGATCAGCCACGACCCCGCATAGAAAGAACCTGAGAAAAATCATTCAAATCTTGTAAATAGGTCACAGGTAGACTCAACAATGGAATAACAAGGTCAGAAAAGAAGGTGCAGTGCTGCAGAGGAACCAGGAGCAAGAAGGGGGAAAATGTCCATGGTTTTGAAGTTTCTCAAAAGTTTTAAAATCAACTAATCTAATCAGGCTCAAAATGTGCTTTTCATGACGCTCCAGGAAAGAGTCCAAAATCAATCCACGTGCTGGAGTGCAGGTATAAAATCACAAGCAGAGGTCTAAAAAATTGGTTAAGTGTCATCTCGGTGCATCTCCAAGAGTTAGTCCAAAGGCGGAGACCCAAATGAGCGCAAGCTCTCCACGTGGCCCAGAGTCCAGAAAAGATAAAAGGGACCGTTGAAAAGTCCACAGACCTACGGAGGCTATCAAGTGTCAACTCGACGCTCCTTCAAAGCGAATTTTCAAGTGAGCGAATTGTCCAGAGGGGCAGAGTTGGTTGACTTAGGTCAATGCATGGAACAAACTGATAGAGAGTGTCAAGTTTCCAACGTTAATTCAAGTTGAGAGAGGGTGTCCAAACTACCGTGTGTCCTAGGTCAAGATATTATGACCCTGCCAAGCAAAAAACTTAACCAAAATATAGAAATTAGGCAGGAAGCAGAGGATACATATGTGACAAGCCTAATATGTAGCAGGGCTAAAGTGGGCCATTAACGGGGGAAAATTGGACAGTTTTTTTCCCAATTGTTATTCCAAAGGTGTAAAAGTTGCAAAATGGGCAGCAACTCCACCCAAAGGAAAAAGTCAGCCGTTTGAGTCCGAGTTAAGATCAAAGCGGGGAGTTGAAGGAAAAGGTGAAATTTTTCCTTTTGTAAAAAGACACAGAGATAAAAATTGAAGCCATCTCCCTAACCAACCAAAGGGTGCCACGTGTCCAAGCAAAGCGTCGGGGCCGCGCGGGAGTTTTCTGAGTTTTACTTTTTTTTGTCCAAAAAAGGGGGAAAAAAGAATAAATAACGAACCTCAGGATAAACCTGATTTTGCACTAATATGGCTTCCATGTGCCCCCTATTAAAAAGGAGATCCATTTTTCAAACTATTTTCCCGCCCATTTATATGAACTGTGAAGGGGCATATCTTTCGACTCAGGGCTCGAAAAATTGCAAATCTTACACTGTTGGAAGCGTCTTGACATCCTCTACACCATGGAAAGATAAAAAATTATTTTTTTAAGGCCCTGTTAGGTGAAAAATGGAGAAAATTCTTCAGGCCTTTAATGCAAGATCTTCTTGCCTCAACAACCAGATCGGATTCAATCTGCTCTGCCGCTTCTTCCTCCTTCAAGGCACCAAATAAGGATTTGATGCAGTCAAGACAAATTTCAAACAGATTGTATGGGAGACATTAAATAGTGGTGGTTGAGCTTGGAGTTGTTTTCCCACTTCTTTCTTTTTCTCCCGTCTATATCGAATCTATAAATATAGGCTCGGGACTCATTGTAAAGGGTTGGACATTCTTTTGTTTTCCAGGCTCCCTGTTCCTTCTAGCAAAGGAATTTGTGGAGTTTAGGCCTTCCATTAAAATTGTAGTATGTTCTTGCCTCCTGGCTATTTTGTACATTTGCATTGTATCAATCTGTAGAGCAATAAAACATGTTTGTGATCGATGCTAGATCCTTTCTGTCTCTTCTACTCGCATCTGGTTATCTATGCTTGATTATTGTATGTATTTTGTTGGTTTGTGTTTATCAAAAATACTAATGTTCATCATTCCTTCAGTGCATCACCTTTTAGTTTAATCATTTATTATTTCTTATATCCCTTTTTATCCCTGTCTCCTTGGAAAATTTTAGATTAGGTATAGAGATAGATCCTCTACAAGTTCTCACGTATGCACCTAAACAGAGGAATAGGAACCAGCCTTTAATCTCTATCTACTTTATGTTAGCAATCATTCTTCTCACCAACATAAAGTGGGGGAAAATGTAGACACAAAATCATGCACTTTCGGTAATCATCTAGTCTCTATCACATACTATTATTCATATGGTTCTTAAACAAGAAGAGAATTGATTAACCCATGTCTTTGGCCATCTTTCGTTGCTTTCTATTTCTACTTTCAGTCTTGCACCACCTTTATTGGCCCAGTCTGTCTTTTCATACTTCAGGTTTACCTTTTCTCGACTGGAGTGCCCAGTTAGGACGCCAACACCAGGCGCCCTCGTCCCCTCTGGGAACCCCTGTCCTCTTTACACTTTACTCTCACTTTTTGGGTCCTTTAAAGTTGTTTGAGCATCTTATCTTTTTGGTAGTCAGAATTTTAAGGGTTAATTACGAAATTGAAGTGAAGGAATCATAAAAATAAAAAGTTATGTAATCATAATAAGGGACCAAGCACTAAACACTAGTTATCACCACCTAAGGTTGCATCCACTAAGGCTTTTATTTCTCCATTTACATCTATCTAGCTTCGTCGCAAAGGACAAAGGTTAGTTATTATGTATCAAACTTCAAAAGAGGGGAGTTTATTCTATTCCATGAACACATTATTTACATTCTACATCTAGCTACTTGTTCACTACTTCAAGCATGACTCGCACAAGACGCAACCTAGGGCACAATTTTACACACACACAGAAAGCTACATTGGATCTGAGATGCAGTTCAACGCTCAGTGATAAATCCACCATTGTGGTGGCTGGGGGAAGTCTTACCCCTTCTATTTGTATCTTTCTTTGAAGGAATTTGTCAAAATAGCATGAGGTTTCTTGAAGGTGATTTTATTTATTAGATAGTATAGCGACATTAGCAAGTTGGGTGTGATATACACTAAATAAGAAGCGAGGGCTTCACATTATCTATATTACGACTAGGTGCAAAATTGGTTTCCAGGCATACCTCCTGCACAAGACCTGGTCACCTAGACTTCAGACCAGGTCACCCCAATCCCTTTTCTAGGTACCTCAGTCTAGCCAAATCACTCATATCTTAATTTTCTAAGGCTCTTATGTAAAGGTCTCCCATTCATGTTCATCCAATCTCCACTGTGAAACACATCTCGCGAAATCTCTGAATCAGCTAAGGCTCTTCCAGCTCTCTTTGTACATTAGTATTTATACATTTCATTACTTAGTTTTCTTGGGTTTATTTCAGTTAATTCATTACTCATTTATTTAATGCAAACTTGCATTATATTAGGCTAGGATATATTACATTTTAGTTTAATCAAATAGTCTCAAATAAATATTTTATAATGTGAAAATTTCATGCAAAGATGACAAGATCAACTAATGTTTATGTCCCTACCTACAAATTTTATCTTAGAACACACAAACATCCATTTTAGAGGCAAACCAACTATATCATTATCTTGCTTGTTTATCCTAATTTCAAGTCTAGGTTTTTCATTGAAGTAAAAATAAATCTAAATGCACCATATTCTTATGATTTTACTATATTTAGCATGTGCCCCAAATTAATCAAACATCTTTCTATTAATTGTTATTTAGATTTGTACTTCAATGAATAATTTAGTAATATAAATATACATCCTTTCTAGATTCTAATTTTATTAGGATTGTACATTTCTAAAACACTTTTAATTATGGTTAAATTGCCAATCATCAGTCCATCATCTTCATGTGGCATTAGCAAATTGCATGACTAAACAAGGAAAGCTAACACCATTGCCATCCATCTAGCCAAGGTTCTAAGTCTAGGAATGTAACATTAAGATAGAAGCTTAAAAGAATGCTTAACTAGTATGAAAACAATACAAAATCTAACTAAACATGCCTACTAATATGCTTGAATTACCTAACATGGGCCTAAATAGACCTAAGAGGGAAATCAAATGGTTATGGTTGCTACTCCAAACAAGGTGAAATGGCCTCTCCAAATGACTACTTGGTCATTTTGGATATCCATCTACTAACCCCATTGAAGGCTTTAAGCAAGGATTGAACTTGGCTATAAATCATATTTATTATATGAGATGCAAATCAAAGCATGGTGTAAAGTATAAAGGAATGAGGTGCACCCTTTTTATAGTTTTCCTTTTGGGAGAAACTTGTATTTTGGTGCATGTGGGACTAAAAGCCCCAAATTAGATTAGAATTTTTAATCATGATTAGGCCTTGCTAATCACAATTAGTGAATTACCAAGTGATTAAGAGGTGTGGAGCCTTAATCAACCGCTTAGGGTCAACTAGGAGGCTAGGATAAGCTTTTGAAGCTTGTTGAGACATTGTGGAGGTGAATGGGGTGATTTTGAGTGGTTGGAAGAGGGGTTTGAGTCAATACTAGGGTATATTGACCAAATCAAGGGAAAAATAGGCTTAATTAGCCTATAATCGCTAATTGTCTGTTTTGAAGAGGATTTTGGCTTACGATTCGTCGTAAAGTGGCATCCTGAATGTGAAAGAGGTTTGGTGATCAACAACATGGTTGTTAATTGGCTAAAGTGGCAAGAAACGTTAGTTAATTAGTAAAGAGCACTAATTATAATGGAATTGGGAAGAATAAGAGTGATTTGTGTGCATTTTGGCAATAAGATTGCAAAAGTGGAATTTAGGTGTCTACATTTGCCCCTGTTTGAGGTGAAGTTAGTGACTTCACTTCAAACATAGTAGACAAGCATAAAACAGGTAAATTTTTGAAGAAAAATTAGCAGGATGAAGGATGCCCCCTCGAGTGTCCAATGGTGATAGAAGAAGTCAATCAACAATTGAAAATATAAGTGAAATGGATAGAAGAAAATAGGTCAGAACGGGTGAAACCCTTAGGTATTGAGAAGGAATAAGGATAGGGATAAACGTGGTTGTTTATTGCCCCGGGTGAGTTTTTAGGAGAAAAATTAGTAATGGTAATAAATGATAATGGAGAAGAAATGATTAATGGAGAAATATAGGACAAGTCCAACCTTTGCATCCAACCTTTCCATAAGCAACCAGTTTATATCATTTTGCCCCTAGGTCTACATCATCGGATTTTATTTAAAATAAACAAAAGTGTAAGATAACATGAAAAACTATATTACTAACATTTGTTTTACTGCTAAAATAACATAACTCCATGCAACATACATTATGTAATGCAATACTATGAGAAAGTAAAATGACATTTAGCTCCATGCAACATACAAAATGCAATGCAATACGAGAAAGTAAACCAACGTACCTAACAAAGAAACTAGTACAATCACACATACTCGAACAAATAATGTGTTGCACCAATGTTTTTGTTATCAAGTTGCAGTTCCCAAATGTTCATGTTATAATGACAAGGGTTTAAAATGATGGCTTAAGAAATAACACATGTAATGGGAAAAAACGGAGGACACAAGTAGTCCTATGGAAAAACCATTATGACACAGTCTCATGGAAACTCACTGTTGCATGGGAGTAGTGACATAATAAGAAGACCCAACTTTGTTAATGGCAAGATCACTGATTGCATGTCGTTTGGAGTACAAGCGAACCATCAGAAATAGTATGTAGCCAATTTTTGTTAATGGGGGTAGATTACGATGATCCACAAGTCATTTGAGACTAGAAGAAACAAGAATTATAGAAATGCTCTTTCGTAAAACATATTTCAACATGCGAGGATGATGCAGTTGACACAGGTTTCAGCTGCATATATGTTGTTTACCAAGTTTTTGTAAAAATATTAAATTTTTACAATTTTTTGGATTTTTTAATATATATTTTTTTTTTTTGATTGTCAAATTTTTATTTTATTTTTATAGAAGAAATAACGAAGTCACGAGGCAACGCTAAAAGTGACCGCAAGGCAAAAAATGCCCCGGGTAGTAGAAAAGGCCGTTGGGAAGCAAAAATATGCCCCAACGTAGTAAAAACATGCCGAAAATAATTATTTTTTAAAAAATAATCATTGTGGCCAGTGTTAGAGGAATTTTAGAAGATACACAGCGGTTTCAAGGCACTTTGGAAGTGAGAAACACATTGCGGGAGGTAGAAATGAGTATATAAGCACCGTGGCAAGTCATTTTACCACATTTGCTTATCATTTGACTACTGAATTGAGCTCTGACCTACAGGGAGGAAATGGCGAGAGTAGTGAATCGAAGGCATCGTGCAGACCTCATGAGGGACTACTTGAGACTTCCAGCAGATGGACCACTGGTACCCAATTCTCTCTTTTACCCTAGTAGTTCAATTTTTTTAATTTTTAATGGAAAATATGCATTTTTAGGTAAAATTTAGGGCAAAACTAGGGGGGTGCCTATGTTAGGTGTGTTTGTAAAAAAAAATTGTTTTCCTTGCCAGCATGGGCACTTGGGTGCCTATGTTGAGCAACTTATTTGTTTTTTGTGAAATTTTTGTGCCAGCATGGGCGCCTATGCTGAGCTATATTTTTTTTTTTGATTTTTTTTACTTAGTTGGCCAGCATGGGCACCCAGGCGCCTGTGCTGAGCCATTTTTTTTGGTTTTTTTAGTTTACTTGGCCAGTATGGGCACCTAGGTGCCTTTGTTGAGCCCCTTTGACATTTTTTTTTGGATTTTGTTGGCTAGCATGGGTGCCTGGGCGCTTGTGTTGAGCCAGTTTGATAGTTTTTTTACTTTTTTTGGCCAGCATGGGCGCCTGGTGCTTGATCCACTTTAGCATTTTTTCTAACTTTTTTGGCCATGGGCGCAGGCTGTGCTGAGCCACTGGCATTTTATTGCTTTTTGGTTGGCCAACATGGGCACCTGGGTGCTATGCTGAGCCACTTTGACAGTTTTTGACTTTGCTTGGCCAGCATGGGTGCCTGGGCACCTGTGCTGAGCCACTTTGGCATAGCATTTTTGGCCATTTTAAGTTGGCTGCAACATGGGCACCTATGCTTGAGCCACTTTGAGCATTTTTAGCATTTTGGTTGGCCAACATGGGCACCTGGGCATCTGTGCTGAGCCACTTTGACCATTTTTTTTTTTGTAGCTGACCAACATGGGCACTAGGCACCTGTGTTGAGCCACTTTGACCTGATTTTTGCACTTTAGTTGGCCAGCATGGGCCAGTTTGATGGTGCCTTTACCTGTGCCTGTGCTGAGAGCCACTTTGGTGAATTTTTTGAAGTAGTGAGCCAGCATGGGCACCCAGGTGCCTGTGCTGAGCCACTTTATTATTTTATTTTTTTTATTTTTTGAACTGTGTGGAGCACGCAGGTGCCCATGCTGAGAGCCTGGTGCTGGTGCACACACAGGGAGGGGGTGTTTACGCATGAAAGGAACTCTTAAAACTTCTTTTTAGGCCAAAAACTTAGCTTTTTGTTTAGCAAACCCCCCTGTAGAAGAAAAATGTGAACCATACAGAAATTTAACGATGAAAATAGAAGAATAACACACTAAATTTAGACCTTTTTAGAAGAAATTACATGGTAGAATAGAAAAATAGACTACAACAATTGACTTATCTGGCTCTGTAGCTGTATTTAGATGCACTAGGGATGCAGGAGTGACATGCATGACTTCATACTTTTGAGGTGACGCTTGGATGTTCCGACCGGGTCTTCCTAGAGATTACCTTGGAGGTGACAGGCTTATCTTACATAGCTCACATGCCCCATATCTCTTTTGATCATAGTTTACTCACAGCCTTAGCTGAGAGATGGCATAGTGAGAGTTAGACCTTCTGACTTCTGACAGGTGAGATGAGCATGACACTAGAGGATGTGTGGTGGATCCCGTGAGTTCTGATCCAGGGTTGTTTGATTACCTACGATGGTCACCCTCACCAAGTTGAGCATTATATAGCCATGATATTTGGATTGACTGACATTCCTTGTTGAGGCCTGATAGCTGTGGTTAGGAGATGCATGGCCGACACATGGCTAGGATGGGTCCCTGTATACCTATTAGCTCTTGTCAGCGGCATGTTGCTACCTGATAAGACTAGTGCTCGATTCTCCCTGGGTCTCATTAGAGTGATCCACGACCTACTTCAGGGAAGAGTCTACTGTTGGGGTCAGTGTATACTAGCTCACTTATATTCTGACTTACATTTGATAGCTTATCATGGTCAGAGGACATTGGGCCCTGCTACTTTGCTACAAATTTGGGCTTGGGACCACATTGCCATTGGACATCCTTTAGGAGCATTGAGAGCTCGAGTTCTTGGAGAGCCTTCTCTCATGGGTTGGGTTCCTGATGGAGATGATGTTCGTAGCCACATGGGGGATATTGATTACTTCTGGTGAGCATTTGATGAGCTACAGCCCCACATGATTACTTGGCGACCATACAGGCTATATCAGTGGCCACAGGATGCAGATGAGTTAGGGATGGCGGTAGTAGATCACTTTATTATTGGGAGCAGGAGCCATGTCTTAGAGTGGTACAGGGTGGACCAAGTTCAGAGCCAGCTTGGTCTTATCCAGGGGATTCCTAGTGATGAGATGTGGTACGTGTGCCGCTACAAAGATATTTTTGACATGGGACCACATATTAGGTTAGACAGAGCCCTTGCTAGCTTTTCAGAGGTAGTCTCACAACCTTGGGTACAACGGGTGCAGATAGTAGATCCAGGTACTACACCAGATTATGTAGCGTGGTATGTGCTAGTGTTGCCACATTCATTCCTCAAGAGATATTGATCGCAACGGAGCATGATGAGCAGGCTCCAGATCCACTAGTAGAGGCACAGGCACAGAGATAGGTAGTACCATATATGGGGGTACCATTGTAGGATCCAGTGCAGGGACCTTTATCACCCCCTCGCATGAGTCCACGACATAGTCCACCAGGGGGTGGAGGAGGGGACTGACATGATGAGGATATGGAGGATGATTTTATAGATATTCAGGATACACATGATGCATAGGTTATGCCTGATATAGTAGATATGTAGGATATATAGGATGAGCAGGATATACAAGATACCCAGGTTATACCAGATACATAGATTATTGCCTTGCAACAGCAACTTCAGATGGTAGTTGAGAGGGATCAGGGTATTGCTGAGAGGTATTAGGCCCTTACAGATGGGGACCAGATTGTGATAGAGCTATACCAGGCTAGGACTGAGTGAGATCAGGCCTTTTCAGAGTGAGATTGAGTGATGATAGATAGCCTACAGTCCCAGGCAGAGAGATATTAGGCTATAACAAAGCAAGATCAGCTACATGTAGAGTGAGATCAAATACAGACAGAGCGGCTCAGTTACAGACATAAGCGTGATCGAGTGATAGTAGATATCCTACAACTACATGTAGAGTGAGATCAAATTGTGGCAGAGTGGTCACAGTTGTGGATAGATCTAGCCAGCATTAGGGTAGAGTGTGATACACTACAGCAGGCAGATACATCCTCGGGGATGTTGCTGATGATTGGTCACAGTGCTACTGTAGCAGGTGAGGCCACTTACTGTAGGATGTAGTACTATGCAGTTGTTCTAGCCGATCAGAGAGTTCCTGAGTATAGTCATATAGCAGGCAGCAGGTCCTGATATAGATCCCATAGACCATCTTGATCAGTGCAATCCATAGAGGGTCCTTTAGGAGAGGCAGGCCTCAGAGCAGCATGGGTCAGTCCATCTAGCCTCAGGTGATGCAGTTCAGCCTGATGCAACTCCTTCTACTCGTTCAACACCTCGGATGCCCCCACCTAGTAGTCTTCTTAGACTGGGCAGCCCCGGCATGGGTGAGAGTCATGGTTGAATTTCTTATTGACATGCCAGATGTATTACTTTATTTTTGGTGTACCGCCTCGTGATGAAGGCATACTTTTATATGGATGTATGTATATTGTTTTTTATCATGCCTTGTGATGAAGGCAATTTTTTTTTGTATAGATGCCCATGATGACTTGTTATATCATATATATATGGACACTTATATTTTTGATGATATATATGATGATAGATGAATTTTTGACATATCACATGTTGTATGAGATATCATGCTTGATATGTTTCTTTATGTTTGTATCACCTATTAGATTATGAGATTGCCTTAGCTAATATCATATTGTACATTAATGAGATATTTTTAGTAAAACATGTTTATATTTTTGATATTGGTGCGGGGGGATAGATTTGTGATCATGCACAACCCCTCTTGCCCCATTGGTGATACGGGTACTTGATGATTAAATTTTAGTTACATGCGTGATGTAGAATTAGCATATTTTTTTATATATGATGTATAGATGTGATGGATATGTGTGATATGATGATGAAATGATAACACAATGTACAAGTAAAAATTAACAAGCATGAAGTTTTAAACAAATCTAATCAAAGCAGCACATTTATTTACAAGTACGTAACATAAAGTAAATTTAATGCCCTAAACTACAGATGAAAGTAACATTCAATCTAAGTAAGAAAGTGAATTTAATCTACTGTATATAATATGAAACAGCTAATGTAACTAAAAACCATACAAACCACCAACTAAAAGTAAGCAAATTATTACTTTGTTTTGTGGGACAATTTTGGGGCATTTTTCGTTTTTTGGTTTTATCTCTAAGACAATTTTCTATTGTTTTGGATTTTTCTACGAAACGTATCTGAATGTTTTGGTTTTTCCAAGGAACATATCTTTATGTTTTTGGGATTCTCAAAAGTTATACGAATGTTTTTTATGTTTTCTCAACAGTTTTCCAAAGCAAACGCGCAAGGAAACAAAGAAATGTGGTTGCCCCCAGTGTTAGATGGGATGTACAAGGGGAAAATGTCACGTGGTATATGCCACAAGTGACGATGCGAAGCTACTGCACCCAATGTGAGGTGGGTTCATTCAATGTTTACTTTTCCACACTCAAAAGGTTAGACTAGTCAGATCATGGAAAAGAAGGATAGGCTCACAAGGGGCTCAAACGAAGATAAAGATAAACTTGGGGAAAAAAATTCGTACTCCTTAAACCTAGAATGCTTGTGAACAACGGACCCTTCCTTGGTGTCAGAAGGTGGTTTTCACCAAAGGACTTGTCCAAAGTGTCACTATTGCATGGTTTTCACTATTAGACATACTTGTTTATTTATCTTTATCTTTTTTTTTTTTTTTATACTTTTTTGTTTTACTTTTATTGGTATTCTAGAGAGACCCCATACTTAAGCATAAAAGTGCTTAAGATGCATTGGTGCATGGGTTCTCGAAGCTATTAGCCATCTGAATAGGCCAATTTATATGCACATGAACAGAACATGGCAACCAAAATGTATGGTCCCAACTTGTTAGGCTCAAATTTCCCTTTCTTTTCTCTATCTTTATTGGTGTTCTTCTTATTATCTTTCAACACCATGTCTTCTTAAATATGCATCATGGTTGAATACCCTTTCCTACTTCTGGTTGCATGGGATGTAAAATCCTTTGTGCCATTCGATTGTGATGCACTTTCTTTCTCTATCTGACATTGTATATTTTTCTAATATCAAAAGCTAGGAATAATTAAAAATACATTCATAATGTTTCTTTGTAAATCACTTAATGGTAGGGAATTTAAAATGTTAGATGTGGTAATTACACAAATTCAATGGTGGATCTAAGCAATATGTATGAGTTCCGATGGAGAGGATACTTTACAACTTAGATGGTGTCAGGTAATATAAAATCTTATGTTGACATTTTGTAGTAGTATATTTTAGGAAGGACCCTTTTCTACAACCAATAGTAAGATAAACGTGTGAATTAAGAACTAATTGAGTAACCATGTTAGTAGGAAGGCCAATTACATTGATTAGTCCTGCCTATCAATAGTTTGTTAATAGGGAGCCAAAGTTTGCATTGTAGAGACACCCTATACATATAAGGAAAGTTGTATTTTCTAAGTTTGTGTGCTTGCCACAAATTGAGTGTAGTAAATTCATGGCCTTTTGAGGTATACATGTTATCATGGACTAACCTACCAATCAATGAAGAATTTAATCTAATTAATAAATGAGAATTGAATTAAAAACTTTTTTATAATTTTTGATAGTAATTAATTTTACTTCTTAGTACGAGATGATCACAACACCAATTGATGTGGGGCCCTAATATAGGTACATGATAAATTTCATGGAATATTGTTTTTATCATTCAAAAAAAGGCATCGGGCTTCCTTATTATATTATAATATACAAAAACCAAAAAATTAAGGCTATAAACTGATTAAAAAACCATCAGAAGATGGATAATCCAGTAGGATTTATACTAAAACTATATACATATAGCTATTAAAGCATACACTTATGTTTTCGTCCTAATCTGAGGAGCTAGTCACCATCATAGTGGGCATATCAGCATTCATCACCTCCTCCTCAACCACAAATGCAACCAGAGAGTCCGCGAGCTTGGAGATATCAAACATTTTAGTGAGTATGATTAAAATAGAGAAAATAGAATTTAATTTCTTTCCCTGTAACAAGATTTCCATGGCCATGGATTTTTTCAGCTATCATATTTGGTCTATACAGAGGCCAATGTCAAAGTCTAGTTGCTCCATATCTTCATGTATAACGAATGAGTTGTTAGCTCTAAATAACATTGTCTACACTCTAATAATTTGGGCAACCTTCAAAGCATCGACTCTAGCATTAAAATTACTCAGATCATTCATGAATTTGACCACTTCGTCAACTGCAGTTGTGTCCCCAACCCTGATCCTTAACACCATCCACAAAAGTAAGTTTGGATCCTTAACACCATCAATCAAGTATTTTTTCCAGTATTCCATGGCTTCCTTTGTTGTGATTCTAGTACCCTTGTCTAGAATACTGTCAGCATTGATAAGCTTCCAAATTTTAAGATCATTCACTAAACTGAGGAAGGAATAGTGTACGTCATCAATAGAGTAGTTATGTACTAAGGAGTGTTGCATCTCTTTCACTAAATTACTCGCAGTGGCCTTTCCCTTCCCAACTCTGGTCCTCATTTCTTTCTCAACAATAATTTTCCACTTATCCATACTCTTAACTGAACTATGAAGCATTTGATCCAAAATCTTACTGGAGGAGGGTATTAATACCCCAATATCCAAGCAAGGAAAATCTTTCAGCACACGAGAGATAGATATGGCCATCAATAACATGTGTGAGAAGAAAAATGAGGATATCAAAATAATTATTGTTGGGATAGGTGGGCATGCATCACATCTACCACATGTGCAGATGTAATAATCCCCTCTATTTGCAATAAATCACCCAACTTAGTAATTAAGTCTTTAGGATAGAGAATGACGAGCCTTTCATTATCATGTTATCAACCCCTAAATTAGCATGTTTATCTGCAGCCTTGTTATTATTTCTAGAAATATGATTGATGCACCTACTATTTAACATAGAAATACATTCCTCCACTATGTGATGAAAATTCCAATGATCCATTTTTCCTTTTTTGTTGCATTAATGAAAATTTTTGAGTCACCTTCCATAATGAGGTTGATCCAGCCCTTGTTAATGGAAATTTTGAGGCCACACCAAAGAGCTTTAGCTTCAGTGAAGTTGTTGGAGAAGCTACCTAAAGCTTATGTGAAGCCCAAAAGAGGTTGTCCCAATGAGTTTTGGAAGACACCACCATTTCCAGCTCTACCCGAGTTACCTTTAACAGCTCTATCAAAGTTGAATTTGATAAAGTTGTGAGGCAGTGTGGTCCACTTGCTCTGAGATTTTGATTTATTTTTCTTCCCAAACCCTTTATCAAGGATCCCCAAGATAATACCTTTCCAATTATTGTAATTATTTATTTCCTTAGAAAATATCTTTCCATCATATGGATGCCAAGTCATGATCAATTCCTTGATAGATCTCAAGACTTACAAGAGGGTAAAATCAAAGTTCCTAGATTCACTTCTGAAAATTCTCTTGTTTCTTTCAAGCCAGATATTCTAGCAGAAAATGGCAAGAATAGAATTCCAAATTTGAAGAAGAGGCACTGAGCGAAGTTTGAATTCCCATCTTTTGATAATAATATTGATAGATGTAGGAAGAGATATAGAAAAATTAAACAAATTAAGCAAGGAGTTCCAAATTATGTTATCATACTCACAATGGATGAGTAAATGATTGGTGTTTTCTTCATCTTTAAGACATAAGGGACATTATAAGGGACAAAATAAGCCTTGTTTGTAAAGATTGGATTGGGTGAGAATTTTTTCTGAATATGCAGTTTAAAGAAAAGCATTAGCTTTGGGTAAACCATGTTTGAACCAAATTTTATGGAGAGGAAATGATGAGATCTCTCTGCCTTGTGAAGAGATGATGTTGTATCCATATTTGACATTGTATTTTCTGGATTCGGATCCTATCCATATTTTTTGATCATTGTATCTTGAGAAATGAAAAGGTTGAAGAGACTTCATTAAAAAAATATTCTCCTAATTCAAGTTATGAGTAACTTGCATCTCAATCCAACCATTATACTCTTGATTGATATAATGGTTAACCATTGAACCATATCTTTCTTCACACCAAGCCTGGAGATTGATTAAATTGTGGGAGTTCAAAGGGGAACTAAGAATCCAAATATCATTCCAGAATTTGAATTTTGTTCCTCTACCCATGGACCATCTCAGAAGAGGCTTGAGAATGACTAGAGATTTGATCATAAGATTCCAAATTTGAGACCCAGCAAGATGAATCTGGACAATGAAAATCCTTTCAGGGTGCATGTTATCCAAATATTTCTTCCTAAGAATAATGCTCCAAAGGGTATGAGGTTCATAATAAAGCCTCTAGGATAGTTTGGCACCAAGGGCCAAATTCATCAAATGTTTTTTCGTCAAATGTGCCACCCTAGAGGAACTTTTCTTTAATGGACTTAATTAATTTACTCACATTAGATGGGATAGGAATAACTAACATCATGTAAATAAGAACAACCTGACCTATTCGTGAATTTTTTATATTTATTGTGTACGTTAATACTATTTAGAACTCGATATTTTTGTATGAGACCTTACATTTCTGATATTATTTTTGTATGAAACTAATATGATGTGCAATTGACAATATTTAAGACATTATAAATTATTTTTTCATTTATTGGTGATGTAAATGTACTAGCATTTGCAATGTATAATACACATCAAAATTTTGAAATCAAAATTTATATAATGTATGTATATAAAGATTTAGCTAATTTGAGTACTTATTCATTCGATTCATCAATGTATATATGTGTATTTACCTTACCTGTGCTTCTTCTTTCTCATGGTCTCTTTGTACTGGATCCTATCTTATCATGTACCTAAAAAATTATTCAATGTATTCTTAGTCGATGTCTACTCCATGTTTTGTGACAGGCCTCAGACATTCCTTATCATGCAGCTTACTATAAAATGATTTCCTCTAATGGAATCTCCATTACATTCGTGCTTGCTAATTTGTGGCACAAATTATAAAACTATAGTCAATCTTGAGACAATGTTTTTTGCAACAAGAATGGACCTATAAGGATCTAAAGATACCAACAAAGTATTAAAATCTTCAATTTTTTATTTTTTCCATGGCTAAGGATCTATCAAAAATCTCATACACAAAATCCTTGTACAACTCCTTAGCAAGCTTTATAAAAACACTTCTCAAAGGAAAGAAAAATCACCCTGGAAAAGTTGAAAAACACATCATGTGTGAAGATCACGTGGCCTAAAATCGAAGGTATAGTCTATCATGTAAATGAAAGGGTGGAAAAGCATCGAAACAGTGACCTTGTTCCTGTGTCTTACCCACTCTGCAGATTAGTATTGATATAAGAGTGATTTAGATTCATTGTGTATCATCCTCACCCTCCGCTTCTTATGAAATACATTCACCGAGAGTCATGTATCAACTTGCAAGATCAAGTAATTTTCATCTAACAAGATGTGTATGAACAATGTCATCTCTAGATTGCAGGCACTCTTAATGTGATTGAGAATGTATCTACATAGTGAAAGGTAGACATTCTGAATCATAAAGAGAAACTCAATTATTCCTGATTTGTTCCATAGCACTAAGGCAATTAAAATTGGATTAGCATTTAATTTGATAGGTATGCATGTATACATGAATGGAATGCTTGGAATTTAAAGGTGGGAATCAAATACTTCACTACGCTTGATGACTACCCCTATATTTTTTAAATCATACTGTTCCTTGACACAACATCCATATATGTTATCATGTCATTCAAATTAATCAGCAACCTCCTGAGTGGATTAGGTCACTAAGTCGTAGGCCAGCTGAAATATCACATTCAGAAGGGGCCCAAATTAAGAAATGGTGAGAACTGAACTGAGGCCAAGATCTGAAATGTAACCACTTACTGTGTGCTTCTTAGCCAGTTCCCCTGTTGCAAGCATGATTTTAAGTTTTAAGCTTGAGTGTCACTTGTAAAATAACAAGCAATGTAAGACACAATCATCGGAGGTAATTGAGCTTCTCCAGGGATTGACATACTCAACAATTTTCCTAAGATTCTTCATCTGCGGATTGAGGTTTGCTATTCTTCCTCTACGTCCACGAACACTTTTCTTTATAACTGTCAATTCTTTACAACAGATGTATTAGAAAATCTGAAACAAATCTATTAAGAAAAGGATATCCCAGATAAGGACAATAGACCATGGACAATTACCAATACTATAGAGATATAATGGTATTATGTTGGGAGCTAAAACATTGTCTCTCGAGGATCATATTCATCATTCAACTGTATCGTCGTCGAAGAGGGCAAAATATTCCAAGCCAAACAAATTGTTTACTATAGTATGACATCCAATATGAGCCTCGATCTCGTTCCATATCCCGGGAAAGGTCTCATCTTTCCTACAATGTAACTGGGTAATTAGTATCTTGCATTTAACAAGAATAATTTGCTTGGCATTTGTGCTCGTTAATGTCATAATGTAGTGCAATGTACCCAAAAAATTCCAACTAACAAATCACAAACTATGTGAAACAACTGTTGTTTGAGTTAGTCTATGATTTGTTAGACATTGTATTTTGGAAATGATCGCTAGTGGCACCAAATCAACTGTGGTTAACCATTGCGACTGCAATATCCTTACTGTTACATTAAACATGAAACGTTGACTCTGGTATTACTGACATCACATCCCAAGGTATGTGATAAGGGCTAACTAGGTCCGGTACGATACCTTCCCCCCATGGTTAAGCATGTTTATGATCAAACTAAGGTGATCATTTCACTCTGGAGAGAGACCTAGTCCTATGTATTTTTTTACCCATAACTAATTTTCATGAAGGTTATTGTTTTTACCCTTTTATGGATTTTCCCGTACACACTTGGAAAAATTAACACCTCAATTAGGCCTTACCAAAATATGCAAGATTAAAATAAAAATGAAACATATTAACAAAGGATTTTTTCCCAAGTATAATTTTACTATTTCATTCCCATAAAATGGGAGAGAATAAAAGAAACCTCATTACTTATTATTAAAAACAATAATTAAAAGAATAAAGGCCAAATGGAATTTTGTAGTATATAAATTTCAAGTTCCACGTTAATTAATAGCCATTGGATTAAATCATTCTGCACCCTTGATCTTATTTGTTATGGAGCCCTAAATTTCTCATAAAATCCTACAACTCTATGTAGGGACCATCTACAAAAAATTATCTCATTTTTTTCCATCTCAATTCGGTGCTCTCGCTTTCCTATTGTTTGTAATTGTGCCAAATATTGTAGTTTGAGTCAATATAAGGTTGTCAAACATGATAGTTTGCAAACAGTAGCTCGTGGTACCAAACCGACTGTGTAAAAACATCTGGATGGCCTTGTGAACACTAGTAGAGGCTTCGTTTTGGTACGGGATAGTTTCTTTTCTTTCAGGCCACTTCATCCAAGCATAGTCCCTTAAGAGCCTTGAGACCAAAAAATCGTATAAGTTCGTTAGGTGATTTATCATAATCCATAACACATAGAGATGTCTCGTTAGATATTACACCTCTACCTAGGGACCATCTAAAAATCCTATCTCTATTTTTTCCATCTTGATTTGGTGCTCTTGTTGTCCTATTTTTTTCAAATGCACCAAATAATGTAGTGTGAGTCAGTGTAAGGCTACTAGATGCTAAATTTTACAAATGAAATCTCATGGGACTAAACCGATTGTGCACGTGTTGGGATGGACTAATAAAAAATTAGAGAGACATCGTTTTGGTTCCCTACACTCCCAGTGCTACCGAGATACCTTTTCTGGGTGTAATCCTTTAACGCTATAACTTTGACGGGTGATTACTTTCAGAGAAATGATGAAGATCTGAAAGGAATTCGTGAGCATAAAAATGTTGCACTCAACCGCAAAATGATGTAGCTTCAAGATCAAAGCAAGAAATCACCCATGAGAGCAATGTGCATGCATTAAGGGAAAAATGGCTCAAATCCCATACTCTATTTTGTTCCATTGCTTAAGATGAAAGGTGTACATATAGTAGTGGGGTGTGTAACTACCCCAAAAATGTAGCCGTCAAGAGGTGGGAGTTACATTCCTGGAATAGTCATTCAAATGTAACTCCTATGACACTCTATGATGCGTGTAAGCCCATAATGACACCCTAGGACACCTAAGCATGGTGAATCACCTATGTGGAGGAATCCCATGTACTTAAAATATGTGCATGGTAAATATCATACACCAACACCCCCTGAAGCATAGCTTAGGTGGACACATAGATGAAAACAAGGAGAAGTGAGTCCCAACAACAAGCCTGTTGAGGTACCCACATACAAGAAACTCTCGAAAAGTGGAGTAAAAGGAGAAAACCCAGTGGTAAAAACTCCCCCCAAAAGAGAGACAAGTCCAATCTCTAATCTAAGAAAGATCCCAAGGATGGGTCCCGGCCATAGATGAGCTTGTAAAGGTACCCATGTACAAAGAGGAACTCTCTCAGAAAGAAGAAGAAGAGAGAAGAAGAGGGAGACGAGAGGAATGCAGAAGATACCATGGATGGATCTGAACTCTACAACTCTATGAGGTCTCCCAGAAGAATGTCGATGATGAGATCCTCTGTGTCTAGATGGAAGAAGATCCACTCACACTGAACTGTGTGCCTACCCTTAGGAAGGATCGAAATGATGTGCTGTAAGTCTTCCCACTCCGTGAAGGAAACTGAAGGCAGCAACACGAAGAACTCTGACTTTGGTCCACGAAATTATGACATAGGTCTAACAAGTGAGTGCAAAGGAACCGAAGGTAATGTCATAAGTGTAGAACTATCAGAGTATGAAGGGTGAACACATGTAGAAAGGATTTCTAACTGATGTGAAGGAAACAAAACATCCCACACAATAGAAAATGGATCCACAAGCAAGGGTGGATCAATGAAGGTTCTGGAAAAGTGGAAGTGGTAAGAGTCCCAGAAGGGGCACTCCCAACAACGGAGATGATGAACTACTCTGAAATACCTGTAGATGGATGGGGAACCTATAGTACATCACAAGTGTACTTTGTGAAAAGACAACTAAGGTTAGACAAATACTCATCCCAATGAGGGGGCTCAATAAACAGAAGAGCGATGTCAGGTAGGTATGAGTCATCCAATGAAGGTAAAGGAGTGGAAGGGGCCTCACACACTAAAGGTGGAAAAGAGGTGGGTGTGATGACTGTATGAGATTGAATAGGAGACTAATCGATATCTGATGAGATGTGGGATGTGTCAACACTCTCTTAAATAGTGAGAGAAGGAGGAGAAGAGTCCTCTGTAGTACTCTCGACATCAGAACTAGGTGCATAATCCTCGTCATCAGAAGTAGAACCAAGCAAGTCTATGTCATTAGAACTATCATCACATGAAGAAATAGAGGAGATAATTGAATCATCAGCAACAACGGCGACGACAATGTGTGAAGGGTCTCCATAGAGGGACTGAAGAATGCTCCAGACACGGTGGGGTGGATCTGAGTTTGCCATGTGAAACTAGAGAGATGAGGATATATGTATCAAGTGACCACAAACATGGTTGCAAGTGTTGAGAAATTCATTAAGATGACGATGATCAGTGGGTGCAGGAGCTGGCCCAAGCAAGAAGTGTGAAAGACCCTCGTAGGTGAAGTAACATGCCATAGA
>JAHRHJ020001058.1:0-35507 GCA_019776745.2 Taxus chinensis | reverse complement strand
TAAGTATGTAACTGTGTGAGATGGAATAATATGAATTCCCTCCTATGATTTGTATACAAAGGAACGAATCCTTTTCCTTGTATGGTATGTGCTAAAGTATGAGTTTGATATTCTCTGTGCCTTGATGCAAGCTTAGGTATGATAGATTATGCTTATATTTTGGCCCTTGATTTAACACAAGTACGAAGTATACATATACTCCCTTGTTTGAATTTTGTAATTGAAAACTGAAATGCCGACCCAAAAAGTAAAAGGTGACCATTAAGTAAAACATACTAGAAGGGTAATGAACAGGATAGAGAATTTCCAGAGAACCCAGGAAGGACATGAACACCTGAGAATTTATATCCTATTTGGTGGTAGTTTCTAAGGCCATAAATGATAAATCAGTCAAGTTCCAACAATTCTATAAATGTTTAAGGCTAATAAGAATGCAAGACATAAAGAAAAAAAGGAAAAAAGGATTGGTCAGCCACGAGTTTATTATTTCTTAGGAATAATGTATACATAGTAGTATTTATGGACCTATAAATGTACCCATGTGCATAGATTTGTGGTCTTAGGGATGTGCTTGCTCTAAAAGTCTAGTTGATGTTGGATAATTAGGGGTTGGTGCTCATTGTGAAGTTGGTGCTTCACTACAATCTTGATTTTTGTTTTATTAATGAAATTTAGTTGGGGTTTCTGCCCTTTAAGGTTTTCCCACATACATATTGGTGTTCTCTCTCTTGCTTTTGTTCCTGTGGATTACTGTTTCACACTCATTTGGATGGATGCTATGTGTTTAAAAAAAAATCATTGATGAAATAAGATTAAACATGGGATTGAACAGGAATTTCACACATCATGATATCTTGTTGAAGTAAGTGATATTGTTTTGTTCTTTGAATTATAGTGGTCTCACTTTGTTTCAAGGTCTTATCACTAGCATGGAGTCATGATTTCATCTGCAGTAGAGTGGGTGTCTCAAGGGGGCTGAAATGCTCATTGATTTTTCCTTGTGTCTATATTAGTTCTTATATCATACTCCTAAAATAAAAATATACATGTCTTTTTTCTCTTTAGGTTTCTCCAAGGGTCAAGTAGTGATTGACTTAGAATTGTGTTGATGTATTTCTTAGGTATGTCACAAAGTCCAAATGTAAAGTGAGCTTGTAAATTTTTTTAAGGATGGATAAACCTTTTTCAATGTATTTCAAGGTGTAAAGAGAAATAAATCAAGCTTTTTTAAGCTTTAATCAGACCTAGTATAAAGGAAGGGTGAGAACATGCCTAGTAATCATAGGAAAATGAGATGGGTCAATAAATTTAGGAAGGAATCATGAAAATTAGATGATGGGAGATGGTATATAAGTGATTCATGATAGTGGAAGTAATTAAAATTCAGGGGTAGAAAGTGAAAATTGAGTTTTTATAGCCAAAGTTTCAAAGAACATGTGTTTTAGAAGGACAAAATAAGGACCTCAAATTCTAAGTATTTGTGTTAAATTGAAAATGAGTATTTAGATAAGTCATAATATATATTTTTTGAGGAAAATAGGAAAAAAATATAATGAAAAAGTTCTGAGTTCATAGGATGATGAAATTGAAAAGTTCTATCTATTCTTCTAAGCTAGTTTCCTATCATCCTGAACTCTAACTTTGAGAGATAAAATAAATATGTAAAATGTGAACATAAAATACATTTTTCAAGTGTTTTTTAGGTGATTATTACATGTAAATAAATACCAAGGGGTCATGAAAAATCAATTGTGTAGGTACAGGTCTACCTTTACCATATATAAAAGGAAAGGTTTTAATGAAGTTTGTAGGCATAGGTGTGTGTTGGGAGCTTCATGAAGAATATTCTAGTGTTCCATATATACCTTGAGGTATTCTAAATTCTCACAAACTTTTATGATCATTTTGGGTAGTAAAATTTGTATAATAGGTGAGTTTTTCCTTACTACTGCTTAAGAGAAATCATGTGAAACTAGTCTTGAAATTTTAAAAGGTGTATGAAGATGTTTCAGTAATTTAGCCTATGAGTTAATTTGATAAATTAGTGTAACCATATTATAAAATTTTAATAATGTTTTTTAATCTTTAATTATCCCTGTGAAGTTTGTGCAGTATTGCTTTTCATTGATCTTTAAGATCCTTTATATGGACAGTCAAGTAGACTAAAATCAAAGCTACAATAGTTATTTTCACCTCATAATAATTGTTATAAAACTGTTATTCCGTGTGTAAAAGATCCCATTAAAGTTATCACACATCCAAAATAACATTAAATCAATTGAAAAGGTGGATTGAGTGCTCAAGTATCAATCTAGGATTTGGTGTCACAAAACCCTCACTGTACACAGTTCTAAGCAAAACAACCCATTTGAGCCTATTGGCTTGATATTAATCAAATAAAATGGACCTGATATTTTTCTCAATACCTTGAAGGATTTCACTACAACCATGATAGACTAGGAATGTTGGTATGTTTTTGTTATCTCTCAGTTTAAAGGTTGTGTTGATAAAAAGAGTCAGTACATTGTCTTAAAGCTTGTGTAATGAAGATGTTTTGTGAAGACATGATATCTTAATTGTGGTAAATTATAATATGGTATTACAGAATAATATATAATTTGTAATGGTGCTAAAATATCTTTCTTGATGGAAGTAATATGATTATTTTTGACTGAGAAAGTTTGGTTCACAAATGTCAACTAAAAAAATGAAGTACCAAACTTCAAGTGACCCAAACTTCTAGCTCTTTTGATCTTCAATTTATTGAATCTTAGTTAAAAATTATTGTAGTAATTATACTCTAATCACAAGATTGAGTTTAGATTATATGCATGTGCATTCTTCATGAGCATAATTATGATGAAATATCTTTGCACCTATTTTGTCTTTCTGTCTCAAAATGAAGAATATAAGATGAATGGTGAAGTTTTCAGACCAATTGAATATTTTAGAGGTTCATGATATGTTTTGTAAATTATTTTTCTCTTTATAATATGTCCTTGAAGATGTATATGATTGAGAAAGTGTACAGATCATTTGGAACCTTGAAAATGCTCTCTGCACTAACTCACAATGCATTCTCTTGTGTTCAAATGAAGGATATAAGAAAATACAAAGGTTTTAATATTTAAATGAGACTCCAAATGATTTTTTACGGTGTATGTAATATTTTTTCATTATGTAACTCCTCTGTAGGCCTTGTCAACACTAGAAGACAAAGATTGTATAATGGATTGAAAAGGGAGGTTGTAAGTCCTAACTCAGATTCTCCAAGTTTGTAACTTAATGTAAAATAATTAAAACACATTACTTTAATTTCATAATATCATGAAGAGTCATAAGAGCTAAGGAAATGAATGAAATATGAACCTAATTTTGAAAAGGTAATATTTTCTCATTTTTAGCACTTTATGTCTTGTCCTTTAGTTTTCCTGATCCGTGTTGAAAGGTGAAGGAAGTAATATAGGTGATAAAGTGAAGTGAATGAGTCAAAATAAAGAATAATTATGCTTGAATACAAACAATCTCTATATTTGTTTGAATTATGCTTATTGTAGAGACAAGAATAAAGGAGTACCAGATTATGAGATTGATGAAAGATGATGAGATGATGAAGTAGTAAGCTGAAACAATGATCACATTAGGTTGGTGTAAGAAAATAGGAGAATAATTTGATCAAACTATCTATGTTTAATGTCTTGAGTTATAGCTCAGAAAATTGGGAGTGATATTCCATACAAGTAGGTGCTTATAAAACAACAGTCAAATGGGTTCTTGGAAATGACTTGAAGTAGGAGCTTCAAAACTAGAGTTAGAGATTCATGGTGAGTGGGTGCTCACCACTTTGTGAGATCATTGTAATTGTTTCTATAAATTTTTCCTTAATATTAATTTTAGTTCTCCTTTATGTGGCTTTTATCCCTTATTGGGTTTCCCACCTTAAATCTTGTGTTCTCATGTGTTTATTGTTTCTTCTTATTCCATGATGGTGTTTTCTATAAGTCCACTATTTGAGAGGATAATAAATGAGTGGTGCACTTACTACTACATTAAAATTTATACTTTTTAAAAGGAACCAATTCACCCCCTCCCACTTTTATTTCTTGAATGTTCAATAATTGGAATTAGAGCAGGTACCTTTAGAAGAAATTATAACCACTTAAGGAGATACTTCTTACAAAACATGAATAACAATCAAGTTCTCTCCATAAATAGGTAAACTATCTTTAATGGGACTAATTACACGTTTTGGAATGTCATGACGAGTGTGTGTACCTTTATTATATTGGATATGATATATGGCTAATAGTTGAGAATGTCTACACTATTCCTAATGCATCTATCACTTTAGTAGCTGACAAGAAAGCTAATGAGAACAATTAAACAACCATGAATTCCATTCTTTGTTGACTGATCTGAAACAAATTTTGTAAATTTCATACACTAGAAAACTTCTAAGTAAATGTGGGACAAATTAAATAATATATATGAGGGATATGAAAATGTAAAAACTTGCCAAATTACAAACCTATAGAACACAATTTGAAGGCCTAAAATTGAAAGAGGATGATGGAATTTATTTGTATGTGTAAAGAGTGAATGAAGTGTAAATATGATAAAAGGAGTACGTTAAAAACAAGAGGAATATGTGATTTTTATAGAAATTATTAAGGTCTGTGACTCCCAAATATGATGCAAAATTTTTATATGTGGAGGAATCAATATTTAAAACTAAGCTAAAAATGGATGATCTTCATGGAAGCTTAGGGGCATATGAATTAAGAAACTTAGAACCCAAATCAAGAAAGATCGAAATTACTTTCAAATTTGACAAAGAACCAAATTCAAAGAAGAGAAAAGACAAAGAAGAATCTGATATGGAAATTGATGATGAAAATATACAGACTTTGTTTTTAAGAAAACTTAGAAGAGGCTCAAGTAAGTATAAATGAAAATTTCACTTTAAATGCTTTAATTGTGTCGAATTAGGAAAATTTGCATCAAACTTCCCTCATAAGAAAAATGAAGAAAAGTATGAGCATGAAGAAAAAGGTAGGAGACATTTTAAACATAAAAATAGCTTCATGAAAGAATGAAAGAGAATCATTTTCAAAAGAAACACAAACTTCTACCCAAAGGACCTAAGTTCAACTAAATAAAGTGATATAATCAGCTATGAGAGTGAGAAGGATGAATCCTATAATGAGACCTTGTTCATTGCGTTTAAAACATCACATCAGACAAGAACCAAAGGGAACAATTATGTTGAGATTGAAGACTCAGTAGAAGAAATTTTTTTTGTGGACTTAAAGACTCAAAATGACAGAAAAGTGACAAAAACCTGATTTGGAGAATTCATAACCACTCTAGGTCCATTTCCAAATTTAGAACATGCCCCATCAAATATATATGAAGGGAAACTAAAAATATTCTAGGGGAGTACTAGAGTCCACTCCACACTATTTAAAATCCGCAAATCCTATAAAGTTTCATAAATTAGATTCAACAAACAATATCTCATAAGAGGCATTCATAGGATCGTAAATAAGATGAAGAATTTTATTTTGTCCATGTAGTTTGACTAGCTTCCCTTATAATGGTATAGAGGCATATGACATATCCATTTGGACACTACCTCCCACACTAGCGCCCCACTTGGCAAGGAAATCCACTATAACTATGTTTATGGTCAAATATTTTCAAGGATAGGTAGTAAGTTGTACCACTAAACCTTTAACATACCATACAACCGAAACTTCCCTCAAATCCATGGCATAACAAGTCCAAGAGGTTTTTTTTATCTTTATATCTATCTCATTCATAACATCCAAACGAATAACATTACATGATCCTCTTAAATAAAACATATAATTATGAATAAGTCTCCCATTGAAAAATTAAAGTATTGCAGAAATGATCCACATCCAATTGTTATCAAACCAAGGATAAGCCTAAATATATTTCTAGTGGTTCTTCCATGTTTTTTGGTTCTTCCTTGATCTCTATCTCTGTAAAACTTGACGAATTTATTATATTTCCTACGTCCCTTTATTAGAAAAAATAATCATCCTTCAACCCTAATTAATATTCAAATGTTCTTTTTCTGAGTTATGGGATTCTAAGAAATTCTAAAATAGGGACTGTCACTTTTATCTGACATAGAATCTTAGCCATGTCACATATGGTATACTTTGTTCGGGTTCGACTAGAGGTAAGGGTAAAAACTCTTTCTGTTGGAATGTTATCTTTTATATCTTGGATAATAATAAAGGTGCTTGGATTCAAAGCATAGGCATGACCCCTATAAGGAAAAGTGTTCTTAGGATCATCCTTACGGATATTGGTCAAGATAGGAATTTTTAGTTTATTACGGATAGACCCTTTGACTTGTATATTTCAAAGGTTATACTTCTTTTCTTGAGAAATCACAACATTTAATAAATGTTTCCTATATTCTTTATAAGGGATCCCACCATCATACTTCTTGATCATTAGATATCTTAAGTAATCAAATTCATGATTTGGAAGCTCAAATGACTGGTCCATATCTCTATCAGCATTAACAATAGAAGGAATGGAAAATACATGACTTATGAAATACCAAAAATCCTACATAGTTTTAGCATATAAGATATTAGTTGAAGTAGCTCCTTTCATTGGATATTTTCAGAATTCCATCATGCATATGTTATTAAAACCAGCTTCAACACTAACATCATAATCTCTAGAAAGTGGCTCATAAAGGTAGTGTGGAAATAAACACTTATCACACCATTCAACGATGTGATCTTCCTCTATTAATGACACCCTTATTGTTAATGGATCAGGGAATGTTTTTTTTTCTCTAGGGGCCTGATGTTTATAGAATGTAATCATAGCTCCTCTTTATCTATCATCATCCCAATGATCTTTGGGATGGTTCCTAAATATATTTTTTCCTTGATTCTGGTGTTGAACATGAGGATTTGAAACCAGTCCTTATTCTTCTCTAGCAAGTGTGTATTAACTTTCTTTAAATTCTCCAGCTAAATTTTTGAAAACCTCTTTTAGGTCAATGCAGTACCAAAATATTGCACATTAGGCATTATTTAGCCCAGTTTTCATAATACTATTTTTAGGGTTCTTAAGTGAATAAACTACTAATTAATCCCATATTTTGGCTATATTATTTTACCTTTTATTTATCTTCTCCCACACATTTTTATATACATGCCAAGCTATTTCATCATTGTAACATCATTTTATCCTAAATTGAGGTCCCTAAGCTTGTACTGGGGTGCCCTGAGGCATCCCAGTCCCACTTGGGGTACCCTGCTCCTTTCTTAACGTCCCGCCTCATTTTGGGCTCTTTCTAGCCTTTTTTTATCTTTATCTTTTTCCTAGTCGGCCATATCTGGATTAATTACAAAATTAGAGAAAGAAAACCCTATAAATATAAATTTATGAGACTATAAAGAGGGTCCTAGCATCACTTACTACTATCACTCCATCTAGAGTTACATCCATTGCATCACTTGCATCCACATACTACCATGCATCAAGGCTAGGAGATATACATTGACACACATAGCATATGGGGTTCATTACTTCATCTTTCATCCCTCGACACACTCAGTGCTTCTTGGTAGATCTAGTGTGATAGATAGGGAATATTTTAGGTTATCTTGAAACCCTACAAAAATAGTATTTTGATCCTCACAAATACCAGGGTGCATACTCTACGGATTAGGGTACCCCGAGATGCCCCATTACCTTCCTGGATTATCCAGTCCATTTATATCTTCCAAATCTAGCCTTTACAGAACTTATGAGTGATCGTTCCTGCTCCTAGAATCCACACTTAGACCTAAGACAGTCTCTTAAAATCAGCTAAGCTATTTCTCATTATTTTCTTGCATATTAGGGTTTAGTTTCATTTGATATAATTACTTAAATTCATTCCATATTGCTTTAGCATGCTTTACAACATTTTAGTCCTCTTATATTAGATTAAATATTATTATACTTTCCCATATTTTAGTTTAATTTAAGTTATCAGTCAAGTACCTTGTTATTCTGAGGCTTCTCTAGATTAATTGACTTGACACCTTCCCTCTTTGGAATCTTCCTACCCACATTAATAGTGTTATAAATTTGGACAGCCATACAAAAACCATGCCTCAAAGTTCTTATATTCTTATCCGTTAGATAATAAGATACCTTTTTTTTGAAACACATCTGAGTGCCTCATCAAAAAAGAATCATCACTAAGCCTTATACCAATATGCAATATAGTTAAGGTTTTATTAAACCTAGTTTTAAATTCTTACACACATTCACTTGGAGTTTTCTTAATATTCTCAAATTCAGTTAAGAGAAACTTGGGATCAATCTTATCAGCATACTATAACTTGAAATAATTTTTCATCTCTACCCAGGATTCAATTAAATTATATGGTAGAAAATTATACCATTCTCTAACATCTTCTTTCAGATTATATATGAATAACATTATATAAACATCTTCATGATCTTTTTTTTAAATTCATTGATGATATTTTGAAAAATATAAGATGTTGATTTCCACTTAAATAATTATTTCCTTGAAATATAGACAATCCATTTCTGATTTCATGAGGTACTTCATTCGAATATCCTACCATCCCATGGAATCTTATTGGTATGTGGGTATTAACAACAAAACAAGATCTTGGTGGAGGTTGTTCCATATTGTTTAGTGCATGTGTTTGAAAAGAAGGATTGAAATAATGGGGAATTGGGGGTTTTAGTTGAAAAGGAGTATGATCCACATAGTAGGAATCCTTCATGGATTCAGTTTCCCAAAACACTCTAGCCTTATGAATAAACAATGCATGAAGATGAATGATACATTTTCTACTAAGAAGAGTTGAATCCTCTTGAAATAATGAATGAAAATTGTCCTGAGGGATACTTGATTTAGAGCCGCCAAGCATGCTAACTTAATTTTCCACTAAAGTTCGATCTAATTTAGTAAGTTAAACAACCTTCTCTTCTAAGCCCTGATCACCCACTGGTTTCCAAACTTGCTTTCTTCTTGAATTTTATATATATATATATATATACCTAGAAGTAATCCTATGGTAGGATTAGAGTTTAAGAAGGATCTTCTTCTTTCTAGCTTTGCAATGGTGAAGAGTTAATTAGCAAGGAGTAAATTATTTACATTTCTATATTCCATATTTTCTTTCAAAAATATGGAGCCACCACTAAGATCTTGCACCTTATATATGTATATTAACTCAAATATCTCTTTAGATATTGGATTTATAGATTATTAAATAAATATTTTCAAATCTTTATGAATTTTCTTGCATTTTTCCCAATGGAGTCAGACTTAATGCAAAGTCTATTTATACTGAGAGAATATAGGGACAAACACGTTCAATATGGAATATATTTTTGAAAATATTTGTAAAGGGAATTATGAACATCAATTAAAATGTAGAAGATAATAGTGTCGTAAGCTATGTCTAGTGCCCACTTCGAACCACCACTTGAGACCTAAGAAATAAACTAGGATTAGCTAGGAAAATTATGGAATAATTTTATTTTGTTTAAGGGTAACAACAAGGTTATAAGGTAGCAGATTTCACAACCAGGTTTAAGGCTACTAATAAGGCCAGAGATTAATTTCCAAATTTCACCTAACAATTACCCAAGGAGAAGTTCTCAACATTTCCTCTTGGCATGCATCAACAACTTCTGGTTGTCGTGCATCAATATCTCCTAGTGACACGTCTCAACAACACTTGGTTATCGTGTGTCAATTCCTCCATTGACATGCATCAAAAACCTATGTTTTCACCCATCAACTCTTCCTTTGACACACGTTGATGACCTTCTTGTCGCGCATCAATACATCACCTTGATGCATGTCAACCACACGTTAGCAACTAGTTGTGATGCGCGTCAACAAACCCAGGTTGTTATGCATCAATGCTTCTCATTGAGGTGCATCATCAACCTTCCATTTTAACACGTCAATGCTTCTCCTTGATGTGCATTAAAAAACTTCTGTTTTCATGTGTTAGTTATTCTCCTTGTCGCGTATCAATACATCTCCTTGACATGCATCTTCAACGTGTCGGCACTTTTCTTGACATGTGCGTCATCTCCTTTACTTGTCACACATCAACATAGGAAAACTTCCATGCCATATGGCAATCATGCGTGTCATGTGTCAACTCATGATTGGGCTTGAGTCGAGGGAGAAGCGGAGATAACTGGGAACATATTTCTGAGGTAAATTTTAATCCTTTTAACAGTTAGATTATTATACTTATATTTTTTCAACCTTAGACAACAAAACGGCTATGCAAGTTTCAAAATGGATTTTAATAAGATTTGAAGGTTCTTTCTTAAGTGTTGAAGTCCAATTAAGTTCATTGGAACTTAATACATCTAAATTGTAATGTTTCATTACTTAACTTATAAAGAAGATTTGAACTGTACATTTCTAAATAAATTGAGCTTCGGATTTGAAACAAATACAACAGAGATCAACTCTACAGATTTTTAAAACATTTTCTATCCAATGCATCACATTAATTCCAGAAAACATCTAACAGACAATATATAAGCATAATTTCCAATTTATCATCTTAATTCCAAGGAATAAACTATTGTCTTTTCCTTACACACATTTCTTCCAAAAATAATACTCATTTCATCACTGCAACTCAATTTTAATACGCAATACACATTTGTAAATTGAGAACAGAAACATAATTCTTTATTGATTCTAACACAACTTTATAGTTTCTTTGTTTCCTTTCAATTTCAAAAACAGACTACAAAATATATCACATTCCTTCACACAGGTAACAAATTTAACCTTTTACATTTCACATGATGAATTCGGTCTTCCATTTTCAATATAAATGCCTTTCCAATACAAATAATAAAACATTTCATCCAGCTCAATGTGGGAAGGGTTATAATAACTTTACAAAAACAAGGACTGTCAAAATTGTAAATTTCTTTCTCCAGAAGAGCAACAGGTTGAATTTTTTCATTCTTCAGTTGAATCACAACAAGACAAGAGGAAAGGCAATGCTCTCCACCCAACCAAGATATCCAATGAGAAGGGAGAATCCATCTTTCCTCATCGGCCCCCGAGCCCCAACCATAATGCAATAAAAAATGAAGAACAACACATGGCAACAATGGCTTCCACAAAACACACAGGTAGAATATGCACATTTTAAAAAGACATGTTTTTATGAAATATGTAGTTCCCAACTACATAACAATTGCAAACTGAATAGAGGCTCCATTAAACAAGCCAAAACAAGAGCAAGGATTCTATGGGGAGCTGTTTATGCCTCCCAATGGGAAATGAGCAACCACATGAAACAACCCACCAAAATAATCACCTTCCATACCCTTATGCCTCCCCCAAACTTACTTCTTATGCCTCCCTGAAATTATCCCTTATGCCCCCCCAAAGATTAAGGAATGAAAGCTATTCCTTTTCCATGGTAGTTCCCAAATCCCAAACTCCCTCCATAATAAATAATGTCATTGGTATTCCCTTATACCTCCCCATATGAAATCCCCATAGCCTTCTCCTACACCATACCCTAAGTAGTCTACCCAACTAGCCAACAAATACAAACAGTAAGCACCATTTTATACAGAAAACAACATATAGAAAGTTTAGTTTCCTACCTCTCCATTAATGGAGTCCATCCCAACACATCAATCTTTTCAATGTCAACACCCAGTCTAGAAACAGTAATAACCAACAAGTAAATGATCTATAATCCCTTCACAAGCAATAGCTCCCAACACAGCAATGAAATAAGCCCCCAAGAGGAATGTGCTAAGCTTTACCCAGTAAGGAAATGTGCCCAAGGAGGAAGTGTGAAAAGGTTTCAACAAGCAAGAAAGTTCTCCCAAGATGAAATGCACCCAAGATTCAACAACCCAAAAAATGCACTCAAGAGGGGAAGGTGCGCAAGGTTTCAACAACCCAACAATAAGCAAAGAGTTTGACTTATAAAGTAAAGGAAGAGGGAAGGGTGATGTGGATTCCATGTGGGATGCCACATCATTCATCCTCAACCCTGAAAGGAAATTTAACAACATTAATTACTCACAATAAATGAAAGGACAAAATCAACTTACACACTTTAATTAACCCATACCCCCAGAAACGAAAACATTAAAAGCATGAAATACAAGTAAAATAAATGCTTACCAAATAGTCATATCAATATATAATAAACAATTCAAAACTTTCCCTCCCACCCATAAATATGGTTGGTAATTAATTTAAAGAGGTGTGGGACAAATTTGACTTGTCCCACAAGCCTCAAAAAATAGCCCCCAAAGAAAAATTCGAATTCCAAGAGGATGAAGTGTCTCACACTCCAAATCTTATTCCTAAATTCTCTTATAACATCCTACACATTCTCTTACAACTTGCATTTATATTAATAACTTCATTTATTAAATTCCTATGGTATAAAGATTTATTTAACTAACACAGTTGCCATGGTGACCTCATCGAGTTCATCCAGAATTGTATTATGGTTAGTTTCCAATCCTCTGAAATTGTTGTGATAGTTTGTCTTGCAAAATAAAATACCCCTTCAGCCTCGTGGCCATATCAAAATATCTAAAAATAATATAATTAACATCTAAAAATAAAATATAAGTCACCAAAATATCATGAATTCAACATCATCATTCAAGTTTAAATAGCAAGTATATCATCATCCAAATACTTTATACCAGATCTATCCACAATATCTCATGTCACAATTCCAAACAACATCAATAATATATCCATGTCAATAGTATATCATCATCCACGTAAAGAACATTTCGAGTAATCAACATGCATAATAATTGAATCCAAATTCATAATAATCAAAATATAATTAACATCCAAAACAAGATTAACAGTATCAAGGTTAGTATCTAAAACTGTCAAAGGAAAGTGGGCATTACACTATGTATATATTTCTCAAATCCACAAAATATCTCCTCAAAAATGGCACTAGAGGCATGTTGACGGGCCTCTATTGGATCTGATGCCCTTTGAATGCCCTGAAATTTTTCATTGATGTGAACTGAAACTATCTTGTTCCATAAGATGGTGCTAGAGGTGTGTTGGTCCTCAAATCTATACCCTTTATTGGGTTGACAATAATTCTCTCCAAGAAAGGGGAAAGGGTTTCTTACGAATGGTGATAAACTAGGTGATATGTCATTTTGTAGCTGGGAAGGACTCTTACACATTCCTTAGGGATCAAGCCTTGGGATAACTAAGGGGCGCGTACAAAACTGATCGCCTTTTCCTGCTACTTTTGGTATTTCCTTAAACTAGAGTTAGAGGACTTGTGGTGTAACCTGAAATGTAGAGGGAGAGATGGAGTCTTTATTCCCTTTAGTTTCTTTTCAAATGATGGACTGATCTGGGGTGAACGTGTCCAATGACAAAATATTTTCACTCGAAATTTTTTTCACACAAACTATTATGTATGCTTATCACACCAAAAGCATGTTACTAAAGGCAATTAAGTTCAATTAATTTTGCATTCTTTTAGTAATGGAATTAAAGCTAAAATAGACCTTATGTGATGTTTAGAGAAATTAGGTGGTAAAATAGAACAAATGGAAATTGTAAAATTGGGAGATGGGGTCTATTATTGTAATTATGACTTCAAAAAGTGGGAATTATAGGAATATAAGTTCATTATGACACAAAATTTTACACTACAAATATCCTGAAATCATGGAAAATTCACAAAACTAGACCAATCGGTGACAATCTCAACTAAGAACTATTTTCATTCATTTAAGATCAATAGATGCAAAGTATTCAATAAAATTTCCAAAATACCTAACATAAGAACTTGTGCAAGTTTTTAAGAAAAGTGTTTATTGCTTCATCCCTCATACGCATAAGATACAATTAGAGGCTTACAAAACTCTATCAAGAAATTTCTTTTATGAAAAATATTTTACAAATCGGTCCAATATTGCAAAGGGAAATCACACAAAACAATATCAAAATTAATTACCAAAGCATAAAAATCATGGATATATCTATTGTATAAAAAAGATCAATAGTAAAAATAAGACTGAAGTAGTAGAATATCACTCATTAATGGACAATTTTAGAACACAACCCAGAAGACAAAAATTAAAATTCAAAGAATACATACTTTATTCAGTTCTTGAATTTATTAACAAGGGAACATATGATGAATGCTCTCAACTCCTATCAATGGCTATACAACTGCAACCAACTTGACACAAAAATTTGGGAAACTAAGATCAGTGTGTATTTCGTTATAAAAACATACAATATTCACAATTAGATCTCTATCATTTTTAGAAATAGAATTACTAATCCCCTTTGATATGAGTACAAAAACCTAACTCAATTAATTATGATGAAAAGCCTCATATTTATATAATTTTATTTCTTATTACAACCCGATTACGCCCTCCCCAAAACTTCAGCAAACCATCCGAGAAAGAAATGGCAAACGAGCTCCATTTTGTGGAAATATTTTGTAACCGTGAAGATACCTTTTTTATTAAGGGTAAAAGAGGGTAAATGAGTAATAGTGGATATAGAAAATATATCAATGAGGAACATGTATGGCTGTCTCTTCGAGTGGAAAAGTGAAACTATGAAAGAAAGTCAAAACAACAATAATAACAAACAAAAATAAGCACTAGCCATGAGACTTCTTCCCATTAGATCTCAGATGTATCTTAAGGGATTCATTAACTTTCCCTTTCTTTCTTCTGCTCACCAAAGACCAATCTTCAGTGGTGTTTAGATTAACATTTTCATTTGTGTCAACCAGTATACAAATTTCAATATTATTTTCACCCACCTGATTAAGGATCACCAAAAAAGGAGGAAGGGATAAAACCCCAAAATTTCTAGGAAAAGGATTATTCTCTATAGGGGTAGAAGAAGGAATGACCATCTGTTACATAGCAGCCAAAAATTCCTCATCTGCTGATCCATCTTAAAGCTCAGAATCTGAGTGACTATTTATAACAAAATAGCTAGAATCAACATTCTTCCACCAAGAACTTCGATTAATGGTATTTTTCTTCCCTAACTTGCAATCCTTTCATAAATGGCCAAGGGAAAAGCAGTTCTGACATCTGAAGGGGAAGCCTTAATAGTCAATTTTTTGATTCCATATCCTATCCTCAACTCGAAGATCAATAAAAGAAAATAAATCCTTTGAAGTGTTCATATCGACCAAGACGCGAGAATACATAGTATACTAATACAAGGTCATCTTTGTGTCAATAGCCAAGGTTTTGCTAAAGAATCCCCAAATTAAATTAAACATTTCTCACCCAAAAATTGGAGAGGAAGATATGGAAGATGAATCCACATAGGCTGGATATGGAAAGTTTCAGGTATAGGGTTAAATAGAAGGAACCATGGCTTCATTAGTAAGAAATTGTTTTTATAATCCCACAATCTATCAAAAATTAGATCTCTATCAGCGGTAACATCAAATATAACTATGAATAATCCTCTAATTGTGGGATAAATGTAAACTTTACCTTCAATTAGTGGCTTCCATGAAAAATATATCCAATCATGAAAAGTAGGTAGGCCCAGGCAGATATTGTTGAATCTACATATGATTCCATTCTCCGTGAAGATACCTTTTATTCCTTAATTTTATTTTTCTTCTAGATTCTGACATTGATGTATACATGATTTTTTAATTTTATTGTTTAATCCTTTTTTATCCTATCTGTGATGTCACCATCACTCACGCACCCAATCAGAAACTATTTGTTTCCTCAAGTCATTATCTTAACTAATCTTACACCTTCTATTTTAGGGAATATGCCTTGCGAAAAATATAATCATTAATACTTCCTCGTATTTGATGCCTCCTCTATGATAATTTCCACTTTCAACTGAAAATTACCTTTTAAAATATATCAATCCACTCCATACTTGTAGGAGTTTACAGAATTAATTTTCACATTTAATTCTCAAATGATACCTCACATAATTATTCCCAAATTTCATCCTCTTATAAGTGCACATGTTTTTCTCATAAAATTCCAGCTTCCTTCAATAATTCTGATTGAAAATACAATTAGTGCATGTCCTTCTCAAGAAATGGTGGATGTGACATAAAGAACTAGTTTGAAGGAAATTTCCTCAGAGAATTTGCATTAAATCTTAGACATTTATAGTCTTTATGAGTATTTTTTAAGAATTATATTCCAGATTGAAGATTAGGTGGATAATGATGGGCCACTAACATCTTGTACGGTTCAGGTATCACTGATACGGAAGATTATAAAGATGAACCCTTTTTTTATCTTTTAGGTTTGTATTATCATTTACTCTGTTCGAAGGAAAAGAAAGCTCCTGAAATGCTAAAGAAGTTTTGGCTTCACTTTTGGCCTGCCATCAACAAAAATATAATTTATTTATCTCCTTTATTCTTCAATGAGGAATTTGTGGAGAAATAAATTCCTACCAATTCTAATGAAATGTTTGTTGATGATCTTGTGGAATATATATCATCGATTTCTTGCAAAATCACCATGATGGAGTAAAGACTTGCTTGTCTTGAGAAAGAACCAATGAAATATTATTTTGGGAATGCCCATGAATTCCCACAACCTTCCCTGAGGAGATGCAGATGGGGAGTACCTAATATAGCGTGTGCAAGTCAGTCCATTTCTTTTGATGAACATGAAAATGTCCCCATGTTACAAACTGATGTTTGTGGGTCATTTTCAAATCCAAAATCTAGTACCTGATGGGGTACCAAGGTCTACCTAAAAGGTGGGTCTAATATTTTTAATGGGTCTCGTCCTATAGGAAAAAATTTGATTTGATCAAAATCTTAGAAGTTCCTAAGGCACACATTACAAAAATCATGGGAATTTTCATGTTTCATGACATTATAGGAGATATCCAGTATGTTTATAGGACCTAAGATCGTAAAGAATTTGATTTTATAAAGAAGAATCTTCTGAATAGGATTCCTGCCTTTACCAAGGAATGTGTAAATATCGATTGATAATGCCCCTATTTTGTAAGAACCTTCATTTTTTGTATATGCATATTATAAGTTATGTGAATTTCAAAGGTTGGGGCCCCTATAGAATCCCCATTTTTTAATTATATACATATGATTATTTTTACTTTAGTTTCTAACTCAACACTTAGTTCCTGTAACTTAATTTACCTTTGGATAACACAACATTCATCTCTAAATTCGTGTTGTATGATTTGAAAACCTACAGCCAGGTATTGATGAAATATGTTTCATTTTCTAAATTTCCTGTGGAGTTTTTGGAATCTGTGAAGTACAAACCCAACCCTTGTGATAATCCATCCCATGGATCTTACTTGTATTCCTTCTTCACCCACAGACTATCAATTACTTTCTAATGTCTCGCGGCCCTTTGGTAGAGTTTTTGAGTGTCCCGCGGATTTTTTGCAATCCGTAGTGTACTGACCTCCTTGTTAAACCCGTTGACCATTATTCTAGTGTGTCACAGCAATTGTACCATCATATTTCCTTATCCCTTACAACTATTCATCCATAGTATCCTCTCTTGTTCTCATATTGCAATGCAACCCGTGAAACATTGAGTTCTCTATTCCATAGAATACCAAGTTGATGCATTACGGATTTCGTAGAGTTGAATAGTCATCTCCGTCCTTTAGTTTATTTAGTTTTGTGAGAAGGGATTTTCATGGAGATTCAAAAAACCATTAGTGACAAACTGATATATTCTATTTTGGGTCCTTAAATGGTACAAGGTATGTCTTTATACAACTCAACTACGGAGGGCTCAAAATGAGCACCAAAACATACAATGTAGAAGAAAGTGAAAATGTATCATATAGTGTCATACAAAAGGTGAAGTTCCTACAAACATGGGATACACATGGTGTCACATGAAAATCAAGGCCCGTGATCCTGAAAACAAGAGATGTACAAACTGTAGTGCCCACTTCCCTTTGACACTTTTATTACTGATCATGATACTGCTGACTATATTATGGATATTATTATAGTTTTGTTTTAGTGTGATGTTAGATGTTAGATCATGGATTATGGTTGAATTTGATTCATATATGATGCATGATGATCACTAGAGACATTTTTATATATTGATGATGATATATTGCTCGACATGGTTATATTTTGGATGTTATTCAGACATGTGACACATGCCTATATTGAGTAGACCTAGAAAATGAAATTTATTTGATGATGATATAGTTGATAAAATTTCAAATGATATTGTTATTTTCTAGATGTTGTTGTGATTCATATATGTAGATGATGTTTTAATTATATTTATATTTATATTGGATGTTCTAATGTGGCCACGAGGCCGAAGGAGGTATTTGTGTTTTGAATTTTAAAATACATAACAAAAAACATCGGGGGATTGGAGACCAACCACATTGGAATTCTAGATGAATTTAACAAGGTCACCATGGAAACTTGTATTGTTTGTGTGTGTTTGTATGTTGTTAGGGTATCCCATGGGGGGATCCCCTTTAAATTTGACCAAGGGTTATGTGTATTGATTTATTTGGTTCCTTTGTTTAGTATGTATGTATTTTATAAGTGATGTGCCCCCCTTTTTATTTAAGTAAATTATGGTAAATTAATGTGAGTAAACATATGATTAAAATAAATTAATCAAATTGGGACATAAGAAAGTAATTATTGGAGTTTTTGGCTCTAGTATTAAATGTTGTAAGATATGTGTAAGTAATGTGTAAGTATGTGTAAGAGTTTTGTTAGTAAATTTGGAGTATGAAACACTTCATCTTCTTTGAAATTCGAATTTTTCCTTGGAGGCTGATTTGGAAGGCTTGTGGGACAAATTAAACTTGTCCCATACCTCTTAAATTTACATACCAACCTTACCTATGGTTGGAGAGATAAAATTAGCCCTTCATTATGTATTTTTGTAAGTCAACTTGTATGTTTTAATTGCACTTTCTTACATGTTTTTAAATTCAGTCCTTATGGGGTGTGGGCTTGTTTTGGAGTGTGTAATTAAACTGTCATATTATTCACCCACCTATTTATTATGCATTGGAGAATGAAGTTGAATTTTGTGTTGGAGTTGAGGATGTGTGAAGTGGCATACAACATGGATCCACCTCATCCTCTTCTCTTCCCTCTTCTATAAATTCAAATTTCCTTGGCTTGTTTTTGGTTGCTTCACTTTTGCATACTTCATTTGGGGTGAATTATTTTTGATGTTGGAGCTCTTTCTTTTGGAAAAGTTGTAAGATTGTTGAATGCTTGTGCTTTGTTGATATTTTTAGCTACTTACTTTGGAAACAACTCCATCATGGAGAGGTAAGAGCTTTGCTCTGGAAATGCTCTTCTTTTATTTATGTAAATGTTATTGTTGTGAATGTTTTGGCATGTGTGTGGGTTGTTTGGGTATATGGCCTAGGAATGGTGTAGGAGAAGGCTATGGGGAATTTTTTTGGGAGGCATAAGTGTTTTAGGGAGTCTGTCATCACCAATCCGGTACTATGATAATTCTTCACCGGGAACTCCTCGTGCTATGATTATTTACTAATGCACAGCCTTTAGTTTGGTGGATGTAATCTGGAAACAAAACAACAACCGAACACAAGAATACCATTGACTATGATAAGACAGAATGACGACAAATCTGAAATATCAAAATAAATTATAATATTAACATGAAACTGTTACAATCTCACCCATGAGATACTTCAACAAGACTATGGGAGAAACTTTACAATTACACCTCTTGATGGCTTCTTCAACACACCTTTAACTGATGGCTTCCTTCGCACACTTCCTACAATATTTCTCACTACTTCTTTCTATGCTAAATGAGGGGGGTGGCCTCTCTATTTATAGAACTTCCAGGCTTATCCATCCTATCTCTAAGATAGGATAAGAAATCCACTCTGACGAATCATATTCCATACCTTAACTCTTATCTGTACATGTAAGCTTATCTGTTAAGATAAGATAAACCTTATCATTTTACATGGGTTCCACATTTTTAGACTTTTTACAAATAAAATACACAAAATATTTATGACCTCACTCCTTGTCCTTATTACCAATATAATATTTCTAATTCCTAATCATGTAGACCCTACTTCTCTAATTACCCAAACTTTGACATTTTAACATTACCGGACCACTTACGACAAATATTTACTTTTTACAACATTCCTATTGTACTTTGACTGTTACCGTACTCCACATTATTGGCGACACCGTACTGACGGCGCCGTTATCTTCTATCAGACGCTACTACTAATTATACTTAACAACATCCTATTCCTAATACATACATTAATGAAATAGAAATTATGGAGGAAAATTTTAGTGTCGACATCTTCCCCCTTCCTAGCTTCTACTCCGTCCTCGGAGTAGACTATTCTGGTGCTTGGAAAATCTTCAACTTGTCGTGGTTGACCCATTTCGTAATGGGAGTGCCATCCAATTCCTCCAGTCGGTACGTACCATTTTCATGCACAGCTACTATTTTGTAGGGCCCCATCCATTTTGGAAGAAATTTTCTCTGTCTTCTTTTTTTGTATCTGGAATCATATACTAGAACCAAGTCATTCACTTGAAATGGAGACCACCGGATCTTTTGATCAAAGTACTCCTTCTGCTTCATTTTCTTCTTATGGCTTGTATCCTTCGCTATTTCCCTCATTTCTTCTAGCAAATGAAGATGTACCAACCTTTCTTTTACTGAATCATTTTCATCCATCCTTTCATTTTTCATAACTCTCACAGTGGGAATATCAAACTCAATAGGAAGAACTGGATCAATGCCATAGGCCAATTGAAATGGGGAGTATCCTGTTGCTGACTTTGATGTTGCCCTATATGCCCACAATGCTGCATGAATCCTCTTATCCCATTTATGTACCTGCAAGGCTGCATCTTTTGCTAGAATTTGACACAGCACAAAATTTGTTCGTTCCACCTGTCCATTTGTGCTTGGCTTGTATGTTGTTGCCTTCCTGTGCTTAATAGAAAATTTATTGACTAGGGCTTCTACCACCTCATTAATGAAGTGGCTTCCTTGATCTGTTACAATTTCTAATGGACAACCAAATCTGGTGACAATACGTTCATATATGAACCTTGCCACTTCATCCATAGAAGCTGTCTTCAATGGCCTAGCTTCAACCCACTTGGTTAAATAATCTGTGGCAACTACAATATACTTATTTTGGCGTGATGTAGTTGGAAGTGGACCTACAATGTCTATTCCCCACTTTTCAAAGGGACCAAGGGGAAGAATAGGACATAATGGAGCTGATGAAGTCTTACGGTTACCATGTGTTTGACAAATATCACATGTCTTACAATAATTATAACAATCTTTAAAAAGAGTGGGCCAGTGATAACCTGCATCCAAGATCCTTCTTGCTGTAAGTTGTCCAGAGAAGTGCCCTCCACATGTACCATTGTGGAATTCTTCTAGCAGCTCCTTTCCTTGATCACGTCCAACTGCCCTCTTGTACTGTCCATCAGGTCCTATTCGAAATAATGCTCCATGCAGAATAGAATATGGACGACTGGCTTGAGTAATCTTTCTCTTAGTCTTTGCATTGGCACCATCAGGAAACTTGAATTCATTCAGATAATTCCAAATATCTATGTATTCACTAGGGATTGTGTCAAGGGAGAACAATGCTGCATCGGGAAAATCATCATCATCACAAGATGATCCTAAACCATCATAGGCTCGAGAGAGTGCATCTGCATTGACATGCTTCTTTCCTGGCCTATCTATAATATCAAATTCAAATTCTTGTAGCAAAATTATCCATCTTGCTATCCTCCCTGATGGGTTAGGCTTATTGACAATATATTTCAGAGCCTGATGATCCGTTACAACTATAAATTTCTGCCCTAGCAAGTAATTTCTAAACTTCTTTACAGCAAAAATGATAGCCAGAGCCTCTTTTTCAGTTACAGTATAGTTTACCTCAGCACTGCTCATTTGTCTGCTCCCAAAGTAAATTGGATGTTCATTCCCATTTTCATCCTTTTGGCTCAAAGTACTACCTAGTGCTGCATCTGAGGCATCAGTGTACACAATGAATGGCTTGCTCCAATCTGGATTCTTCAAAACAGGTGAAGACACCAGGGCTTCCTTCAGTTGTCCAAAAGCTTCATGCGCCTTGTTTCCTGGTTCATAAGCAACATCCTTCTTCAAGAACTGGGTTAGTGGCTGTGCAATCTTTGAGAAATTCTTGATGAACCTTCTATAGTAACCCACATGGCCTAAAAATGATCTCAACTTACTTCTATTCATAGGAAATGGTAAATCTTTGATTTTTGAAACTTTATCAGGATCAGTACCAATACCATCTCTGGATACAACATGCCCTAACAAAACGCCTTTAGAACATCCAAAGACACACTTTGTAGGGTTTAGTGAGGCTTGTGCTTCATCTAACCTTTGAAATGCTGTCTCCATCTGGTGCAGGTGGTCCAACTTGCTCCCATAGATGCAAAAATCATCCAGAAATACTCTGATGAAGGTCCCAATGTAGGGTTCGAACACCCTATTCATCAAACGCTGGAATGTTGCTGGAGCATTACACAACCCAAAAGGCATAACTCTATAAGCAAACGTTCCCCAAGGAGTGGTGAACGTGGTCTTCAGCTGATCTTTCTCTGCTATACGAACTTGGTTGTAGCCGCTATATCCATCAGCAAAACTATAGCACTCCTGGCCAGCTACTTCGTCCAAGATCTGATCTGAAAATGGAAGAGGGTAATGATCCTTCTTTGTTGCCTTATTGAGCTTCCTATAATCAACACAAATGCGTAGCTTCCCATTCTTTTTTATTGAGATCACAATGGGAGAAACCCATTCTGAATTCTCCACAGCAAATATGAATCCTGCATCAAGCAACTTATCTATTTCTTCTTTTACAGTCTTGGAAAAATTAGGATTCATTCTATATGGCATTTGCTTTATGGGCTTAGCACCATCTACCAGCTCAATACAATGTTCTACCCAACTTACTTGGCGGAGTTCCTTGTAATCAAAAGTGAATAGGTGTATGTACCTTCGAAAGAGCTGGAGGTAGGATTCCTTCTCACTCTCCATCACAGCATCACCAATCTTTATTTGTTGGAGACGATCATCAACTTCTTCTTCAGATAATTTTATGGGGTCCTGGGTTGGTGTGACTGGAAGAATATCCATGACTGAAACATCAACCTCACTTTCTTCATCTTCAGTGTCCACTTCACTGGTGCTAGAGTAATCAGAGGATGTCCAATCATCAGTTTCATCACTTGAATCCACAGGTTCTGCTTTATGATGTCGAGGGATCACGTTTATCTTCACCCTCTCTCTACCACGTCCAAGTGTCATGAAACCTTCATTCCAGTAGTTTCTTGCATGAACTCTCCTTAGCCATGGTCTTCCCAGCAGCATTGGGTACGCAACAGTACCATTTTTCATCACCTGAAAGTCTACCACACATACAACACCCATAACAGATATTGCCACATTTGAAACTACACCTTCTGGTTTAGTTTTTCCCTTATTTAATGACCTTAACATAAGTGTTGAAGGGCGATCAATTTTTAAACCCAACATATTCATTACAGACTCGGTCATTACATTAACTGCAGCACCTCCATCAACTAAGACATCATGAATTGAAATACCATTACATAATACCTCAGCTTGTGGAGCATAGGGATCTGCCTCTGCCTCCAAAACAGGGACCTCAACCTCCTTCCTTCTTCGAGCATTGAGTCCACCTCGCAACTCCCGCCTCTTCTCAGAAGACATAGCCAAGAGTTGACCATATGTAATATTTGCAGGCCTTTTGGACAGATCTTCCAAGATGGAGTATGGTCCTTGCCCCTGTGAAATCAGAAAATCCTGCACACCCAACTTTCTTCTCCTATGTTTCTTACTAGTTTCTTCTTTCATCTTCTTAGGATCATTTCCATCTTGATTATCTTTTTCTTTCTTTCTTTTTGTTACAAACACATCTACTTCATTATTTCTGCTCTTATCTACTACATCAAAAGAATTCACAGGTGCTTTTCCTTTATCATTATCTCCCTTACCAGATGTAGAAGCTCTATCTGGACAATTATACTTATAATGACCCTTTTTATAACAACCATAACAAACAACTTCAGAAATATTTCTTTTTGGACCTCTATCTCCTCCCTGAGAACTAAATTCCTTTCCTTGAAGAAGATTAATAGTTAACTGACCCATCTTTTTGAGCAGATCTTCATACTCAGTAGATGTATTAGGAGAAATATTTGTGCTCACCGGGAGTGGTTGTGGATTCAGGACCAAAGGTGCTGGTGTAGGCTCTACTTTAGCAACAATTTCTTTGGGCTCCTCTTCCATGCTTTCTTCTTGCCTTCTTGCAATCTCCTTTGCTTGTTCAATGGTAGCTGGGCGGTCATACTTCACTCGTTGTCTGATCTCTGGCTTCATCCCAAGAATGAAGTGCTTACAGAGGAGATTATCCACGCCATTCATCAACCCATCCGCTAGTCCTTCCTTCCGGATCTGGGCATCGAGCTTCCTCCTTAGCTCTAGAACACGAGCATGATAATCCCTTATCTTCTCCTTCTCTCCTTGGGATAGCTTTGTGATCTCGATCATGAGATCTGCATATTTCTGTTGTTCACCAAATTCTTCAAGAAAACTTTCAGTTAATAAATCCCATGAATTTTTCACATTATCTCCTAGTGTTTCAAACCACCTAAGTGCTGATCCATCCAAAAAGGTAGGAAAAAATTCAGTCCATTGTTCCCTTCTTATAAGGCCATTACAAATACAAGATCGCTTAAATTCTTGAATGAAAGAAGAAGCATCTTCATTAGATTGAGCTGAAAAAATGGGAATCTTTCCCATTTTCAAAAGTAACCACCGTGAAATACCAACTCACAAGTACAATCAACAAGACTTATGTGCACAAATAATTGGAATTACTATAGAAATGACCACGGTAAACTATGGTAAAACTTGACTTACTGCGGTAAAAACTGATTTTACTGTGGTAAACACTATTCACGGTAAAAAGTGAAGTTACTGCGGTAAATACTATTCACGGTAAAAAGTGAAGTTACTGCGGTAAATACTATTCCTAGCAAAAAGGACTTTACCAAGGTAACTACTATTCATGGCAAAAATGACTTTAACATGGTAACTACTATTCACGGTAAAAATGACTTTACCATGGTAACTACTATGCACAGTAAAAACAAGGTTACCCTCCAATTGATTTTTGACTAAGTGGGAATATCTCTCCAGAAAATCCACCAACGAGGAATGGTCCCGGCAACGGAACCAAAATGTCATCACCAATCCGGCACTATGATAATTCTTCACCGGGAACTCCTCGTGCTATGATTATTTACTAATGCACAGCCTTTAGTTTGGTGGATGTAATCTGGAAACAAAACAACAACCGAACACAAGAATACCATTGACTATGATAAGACAGAATGACGACAAATCTGAAATATCAAAATAAATTATAATATTAACATGAAATTGTTACAATCTCACCCATGAGATACTTCAACAAGACTATGGGAGAAACTTTACAATTACACCTCTTGATGGCTTCTTCAACACACCTTTAACTGATGGCTTCCTTCGCACACTTCCTACAATATTTCTCACTACTTCTTTCTATGCTAAATGAGGGGGGTGGCCTCTCTATTTATAGAACTTCCAGGCTTATCCATCCTATCTCTAAGATAGGATAAGAAATCCACTCTGACGAATCATATTCCATACCTTAACTCTTATCTGTACATGTAAGCTTATCTGTTAAGATAAGATAAACCTTATCATTTTACATGGGTTCCACATTTTTAGACTTTTTACAAATAAAATACACAAAATATTTATGACCTCACTCCTTGTCCTTATTACCAATATAATATTTCTAATTCCTAATCATGTAGACCCTACTTCTCTAATTACCCAAACTTTGACATTTTAACATTACCGGACCACTTACGACAAATATTTACTTTTTACAACATTCCTATTGTACTTTGACTGTTACCGTACTCCACATTATTGGCGACACCGTACTGACGGCGCCGTTATCTTCTATCAGACGCTACTACTAATTATACTTAACAACATCCTATTCCTAATACATACATTAATGAAATAGAAATTATGGAGGAAAATTTTAGTGTCGACAGTTCCACCTTACAAAGAAATAGCTTGCATTTCTTTAGTCGTTATGGGGTGCCATAAGAGGTTGGGGAGGCATAAGGAAATATGAGGAATAAGGGATACTTGGGGGAGGCATAAGACATATCAGGGTTTTTGAAATCATATATTTTGGTAGTTTGTAATCAGGTGGTGATACCCATTTCCCCTTTGGGAGGCATAAGTAGCATCCCCCACAGTTTCTTGCTCCTTTGGCTTGCATGATGAAGCTCGAATTTTGTTTTTTATGTGTTAATGTGGTTGAAAAATGCATTTTGTTTTGGACTATGTTTTAAATGTGAAATTTTGCTTATGTGTTGTGGAAGCCTTTGCTGCCATGAGTTGAAACACACCTTCTATTGCTATGTGGTTGGGGCTTAGGGGCCAATGAATAAGGATGGACTCTCATTTTCATTGGATGTCTTGGTTGGGTGGAGAGCATTTCCTTTCCCTTGCCTTTGTTGTGATCAAAATTGGATAATGATGAACCCACATGTTTGATGTTCTGGAGGAGAGGAAAAAGATAGATTTGACATTCCTTGTTGAGATTACTTCTTTTGTAAACCTTTTTCCCACTTAAATTGGATGAAAATGTAATACATTTTGTGATGGAAAGATGTTCTATATTGGCTATGAAATTGTAATTTGAAATATGAAAGAAATAAACTTTGTTTTCTATTTTTGAAAGAATATGAAAGGGATTGTAGTCTGTATGTTGTATTCGAGTAATGAAAGAAAGAAGTTGTAAAGATATCCTGTTGAATCAATAAAATATTGTATTAATTTTCTCAAATGGAATTACTAGGTATTGAAATCTGATTGTTGAATGTATTTTGAAATATTTTTTTGGAATACGTATGCGGGAGATGTATTACTTTGTTTTGTTTGAAGTGTTTGATTTGAAAATTAGAAATTGCATTCTTATTTTTATGTTTTTGATTGAAGGAAAGATGTAATATACATATTACTAGCATGGAATGAAGCCAATGTTTTATAGTATGGAAAAAGAGAGAGATTAAACTCTGTTTTTGAAATGTATAAAATTCATTTTTTTTACTTCACTGTGAACTTTACAAAAAAATTATCAAAAGAACATAATGACCCTGCAACATTTAAAACAAAAAATGGAATATCAAATTTTATTTTTAAGGGAAAAATGACCACAACCAAACTAAAAAACTTAAGAAATTTTTAAAGAACCTTTCAAATTGAACAAAGCCAAATTTGTAAGCATTTTGCTGTGTAAAAATTGGTAAATTTGAAATGTAAATATTCACACATTGTAACCTTGCAAATATATCCTAAAAACTTCCAAGTGAAATCCTCCATGCTTGTTTGGCATGTTGAGAAAGATTTAATGGAAAATTTGAACAAAATTTCTAAGTTAAAAATTACCAACTCACTTTTAAAGTGATAGTAAAACATTTTCAAAAAATTGACCCTTTAAACTTTATCAAAATAGAAATCATAAGGTATTTGTGCAAAGAGGATGTCAAGACCTTTCCAAAAAGACCTCATTTTCCAAAAAATGAGCTTCCAATAAAAGTTTATGGCCTTATGAAGTTTTACTCATTTTGGCTTCAAAAAATAATCTAACTGTCAATTTTAAATGAATAAAATATTCTTGGGCAGACTCGCGGGATAAATTTTTCCCTTTGCACTTTTTCCCAAAAAGTGCTAAAGGCATTAAGCCTCCCACCACTCCCCCAACCCGAAAATTTGGAAAATTTTCCCCACGGCCCTGCCGCTTCGCCCATCACATGTGGAAAGCATTTCCACGAGCGCGCTGGCCCACAAGCATTAACTTAACCTTTTTTTTAACTTGGAAAAATTTCCTTAAATTCTCTGTGGCCCCGCATCCCCACCCTTGCCTTCGAAAAGCATTTCCATGGGTGCATGGGCCCACGCTTTCAACTTAGCCTTTTAAATCCCTTTGGAAAAATTTCTTAAATTTCTCCACAAGCCCACCAATCCATAGATAATGAAGGGCTGACACATGGCATCACGAGGCGATGGTGGAGGAGCAGTTGAGTTTTCTAAACTTAACTTTTTACAAATTTTTAGATGAAAATCCTAAATTTTCTCCGCCGCCCTGCCACCCTTAACCAATGGTTGGCTGACACGTGGCAGTCTTAGGCGTTGGTGGAGGGGCAAAGCATTTTGACCCTTTTAATATTTTTCCTTTTTAATATCAAAATTTTCTATGTTGTTCCGATGGCCCACCAGCCCACAGCCAATAAGACCCTGACACGTGCCATTGTTTGGCATCAACAAAGGTGCAGCTTAATTTTTGCCCTTGCATTATTTTTTTCTAAAATTCTAAACTTTTTAAGTTTCCTCGCAAGTCCGTTTTCCCTGCACAAATCATGGCTTGACATGTGGCACCTTGGGCATCGGTGGAGGCACGAATCATTTTGATCCCTTAGCACTTTTTTGGCCAAAAAAAGCTAAATTTCTTAAATTTCTCTGGAAACCCGAATTCCCGCTGGAGCTTCGAAATGCTGACACGTGTCACCTTACAAGCTCGCAGGCGAGCAAAGGTAGATTGCACTTTTTTCTCAAAAGGGGGAAAAGCACTAAAGTTCTTCCCCGCTCCACCGGCCCACGTATGGGAAAAATTTTCCTTTCTTCTCTGCCTGTCTGACTCCTCCTCCAGGAGAAATTTCTCCCCGCAGCCCGCAGGACCACCCTTGGCAAAAATTTTCCTCTCCAGGCCCCCAAGCCTATTCTTGGGAAAATTTGCATCCCAAGGCTCGCTAGCCCGTAACTTGAAAAATATGAGGAGTTAGGAGGACTTCTTTATATCAATGAAAAGGTGAGGAAATTTACTATCTAATGAGAATGTTTTTAGAAATTTTTGAGGGCTTTAATGATGAGAAAAATCAGGTTTAATATTGTAGTGAGTTCTGGGAGTGGGTAAGAGAGAACTTACTCTATCAAATTAAATGTGTAATCTAACCCTAGGTTTTGACCTTGTAAATTATTACATATTGATAATTTGAGCTAGGTATGGATTTATTTAGTTGTTGTAATAGAAATGTAAATTGTTGAGTTTAATTGTCCTTGAAGCCTTGTGAACACTTTAAAAAAATTATTCCATAATTTTCTAACTAATCATAGGTTGATTCATGGGTCTCATGTGGTAGAATCTTGTGGGTGTTACACTTGGTATCAGAGCCATGGGTTCAAAAGCTTGGACCCTTGGGCACACTAGTAAACTTCATACTTGAACTGTAAACCTAGTACAATATTAAACCTAGCATACTTTTAAATCTAGAAAACACATTTTCTTGGAGATTATAAACATGAAAGACTGAATAAAACCTAGAATAATGAACTAACTCTTGCATTGGTCTGTGCAAGTAGTGTGGACCAGGCGAGGGGTATTTTCACATACACTTAGATTTTCCACCACCGGATCATGTTGTGGAATCCATCTTACCACAGATCTTGCAGACACTTTAGGATGTTAATGACACTTTACGCGGAGGGCCCATTAGATGACATTTAGATAGACATGATGGAGATCCTTCTGTGGATGCCCATGCATCTCCTTGACACAGGGAGGAGCATAGAGAAGAGAACTTCCATGCAAATTCAGGCCAAGCAGATTCACCGCATACGAGTTAGGGTGATCGGATACCAAGACATAGAGATAGATCTCGGAGCCCTAGGCTTAGGGATGATCATGCTGGGAGGCCTAGGGGTCGCTAGACCATAGCTATAGATCACATCAGGGAGATCCTGAAGCTACAACCATCTCATTATTCTGGTGACACATGTGGATTTTAGGTACAGGCATGGTTAGTGAGCATGAGCGGTTAATTCAAGCTCTATCCTTGTTCTAGCAACACATGAGCAGAAGCTCAATGTTCATTCTGAGACAGTTACCTAGGAGCTCTTTGAGGAGTGATTCAAGAGTAGATATTTATCACGGAGGTTCATACAATATAGGATCGATGAGTTTCATGACCTCTGGAAGGAATCTCTTATAGTGGCTAAGTATGAGAGTAATTTTCTAGATCTACTCTAGTATGTTGATTACATGCAGGATGAGCAGGTGCGGATTGAGAGGTTCATCCAAGGCTTGAATCTAGACATTGGAGGTGTGGTTTGGATCCACTTCCCACAAACTTTAGCTGAGGCCTTTAAGAAGGCCTACATAGTAGAGGAGACTCAGGGGAAGACCCAGGAGGCTAGAGACCAAGTCCAGAGCCACATACAGTAGATGCAGGAAAATAAATCAAGGGGTCAGCTCCTCCTCCTCATGGTGGCCAAAGTTCTTTGCAATCATATTTTAGACCACAACAGTAGCAACAGTAGTAGTCCCACCCTCATTAAAGACCTCTGCATAGATTTGATACATAGAGGGGTCAGTGTATGGAGTCTCCTCCTAGGTGTCCCATCAGGACACAAGGTGCACCTAGAGCTCATTCAGCAGGAGCTCACAAGTAGAGACTACAGTAGACCACATTCGGATCATCAATATCCATGGCACAGACTTCTAGAGCACTGGCTGGACCAGCTACTCAAAGGAGAGGATCAAACAGTTTTTTTGGTTGTGATGTTGCAAGACATTTTTGGAGAGAATTCCCTCAAAACCCTAACAAGGGTAAGACACAGATCTCAGAGCTGACTTTTGCTAACATGGGATATAATCATCAGATTTACGCAATGGTCAAGAATCACAACGTTGAGCATCAGAGTATAGTTATTGAGACTACAGGTACCATTGGTGGTATTCCTACCTCCATTCTGTTTGATGTTAGATCTTCTAATTCTTTCACTACACCATCTTTAGTAGATCGTTGCATGCTGCTAGTAGTTAGGCAGGGTCATAGTTGGGATGTAGAGATGGCTTCTAGATATAATATCTCTATAGAATCCTTGGTTAAGGAGTGTATAGTGCATTTGGGACCTTCCACCACTACCTCGAATCTTCGTATCCTTCCGTTGGGTTCTTATGGAGTCATCTTGGCCATAGATTGATTATCTACACATAGAGCTAGGAAGGATTGTTACCATAAGACTATATTCTGTGCAGATGACCTAGGAGTGGATTCAGTGATTTCAAGGGTCAGGAGACCCATTTACATTTACATCATCTCAGCTATGAAGCTTAAGCGGTGTGTGTAACGAGCTTGTCAGATGTATGCTATTAGAGTTAGTGACCAATCTGAGGATGGGTCTAGTGGACCATCACTATATGATCATCCCATTTTGAGAGAGTTTGTATATGTTTTTCCAAGGGAGCTATTGGGGTTACCATCTCCACGTGAAATAGAGTTTTATATAGATCTGGTTCTGAGAGCAGTGCCTATCTCATGAGCACCTTACTGGATGACCACCCCATAGCTCTACGAGCTCATGTTGCAGTTAGAGGACCTTCTGGAGAAAGGCCTTATCCACCCTAGTGTATTGCCTTGGGGTGCACCGATAATTTTTGTGAAGAAGAAGGATGGATCCTTGCAGTTTTATATTGATTATCATCATCTGAACAAGGTAACTATCAAGAATCGTTATCCCCTTCTGCGCATAGATGATTTGTTTGATTAGATGAAGGGAGCCACAATTTTCTCTAAGATATATCTTAAGTTAGGCTATCATCAACTAAGAATTACAGAGGTGGATATTCATAAGACTTCCTTTCGTACGAGATATGGGCACTATGAGTTCACATTGGTGCCTTTCTATTTGAGTAATGCCACCATAGTGTTTAAGATTTTGATGAATTGGGTATTCAATACTTTCTTAGATCGCTTTGTGCTCATCTTCCTTGATGATATTTTGATTTACTCACGTACACGTGAGGAAGATGAGGGGCACCTTCACAAGGTTCTTCAGTGTCGTCATGAGAAGAAGCTTTACAAGAACTTGGATAAGTGTTCATTCTTTCATACAATGGTACATTATCTGGGCCATATAATTTCTGGGGAAGGTACCCCAGTTGATCCTTCCAATACTAGAGCTATCATAGATTGGCCAACACACACTACTGTGACAGTGGTACACAACTTTATGGGATTAGCATGTTATTATAGGAGGTTTTTAAGAAAGGGGTAACACAACACAAAGTAAACACATGCAAATATTACAAAAAGGAAACACATTAAAACCAACCAAGAAATCCCAAGGTCACATTTTAAAGGTGATTCCCCCCATGGGAATCCCTAACAACACAAGACACAAATAGTACAGTTGCCATGGTGACCTCATCGAGTTCGTCCAGAATTGTATTATGGTTAGTTTCCAATCCCCCGAAATTGTTGTGATAGTTTGTCTTGCAAAATAAAATACCCCTTCAGCCTCGCGGCCATATCAGAATATCTAAAAATAATATAATTAACATCTCAAAATCAAATATAAGTCACCAAAATATCACGAATTCAACATCATCATTCAAGCTTAAATAACAAGTATATCATTATCCAAATACTTTATACTAGATCTATCCAAAATATCTCATATAACAATTCCAAACAACATCAATAATATATCCATGTCAATAGTATATCATCATCCACGTAAAGAACATTTCAAATAATCAAAATGCATAATAATTGAATCCAGATTCATAATAATCCACCATCTAACATCTACACATCATAATAATCAAAATATAATTAACATCCAAAACAAGATTAACAGTATAAGGATTAGTATTTAAAAGTGTCAAAGGAAAGTGGGCATACAAAATATCTCCTCAAAAATGGCACTAGAGGCATGTTGACGGGCCTATATTGGATAAAATGGTGTTAGAGGTGTGTTGGTCCTCAAATCTATACCCTTTACTAGGTTGACAATAATTCTCTCCAAGAAAGGGGAAAGGGTTTCTTAGGAATGGTGATAAACTGGGTGATGTGTCATTTTGTAGCTGGGAGGGACTCTTACACATTCCTTAGGGATCAAGCCTTGGGATGATTGAGGGGCGTGACAGAGGAGATGGCCTTTTCCTGCTACTTTTTGTCTTTCCTTAAACTAGAGTTAGAGGACTTGTGGTGTAACCTGAAATGTAGAGGGAAATATGGAGTCTTTATTCCCTTTAGTTTCTTTTCAAATGATGGACTCCCAAAAATTTTCACACAAACTATTATGTATGCTTATCACACCAAAAGCATGTTACTAAATGCAATTAAGTTCAATTACTTTTTCATTCTCTGAGTAATGGAATTAAAGCTAAAATACACCTTATGTGATGTTTAGAGAAATTAGGTGGTAAAATAGAACAAATGGAAACTGTAAAATTGGGAGATGGGGTCTATTATTGTAATTATGACTTCACAAAGTGGGAATTATAGGAATATAAGTTCATTATGACACAAAATTTTACACTACAAATATCCTGAAATCATGGAAAATTCACAAAACTAGACCAATCGGTGACAATCTCAACTAAGAACTATTTTCATTCATTTAAGATCAACAGATGCAAAGTATTCAATAAAATTTCCAAAATACCTAACATAAGAACTTGTGCAAGTTTTTAAGAAAAGTGTTTACTTCTTCATCCCTCATACGCATAAGATACAATTAGAGGCTTACAAAACTCTATCAAGAAATTTTTTTATGAAAAATATTTTACAAATCGGTCCAATATTGCAAAGGGAAATCACACAAAACAATATCAAAATTAATTACCAAAGCATAAAAATCATGGATATATCTATTGTATGAAAAATATCAATAGTAAAAATAAGACTGCAGTAGTAGAATATCACTCATTAATGGACAATTTTAGAACACAAAACCTAGAAGACAAAATTTAAAACTCAAAGAATACATATTTTATCCAGTTCTTGAATTTATTAACAAGGGAACATATGATGAATGCTTTCAAATCCTATCAGTGGCTATACAACTGCAACCAACTTGACACAAAAATTTGGGAAACTAAGATCAGTGTGTATTTCATTATGGAAACATATAGTATTCACAATTAGATCTCTATCATTTTTAGAAATAGAATTACTAATCCCCTTTGATATGAGTACAAAAACCCAACTCAATTAATTATGATGAAAAGCCTCATATTTATATAATTTTATTTCTTATTACAACCCAATTACCCCCCTCCCCCAAAACTTCAGCAAACCATCTAAGAAAGACATGGCAAACAAGCTCCATTTTGTGGAAATATTTTGTAACCGTGAAGATACCTTTTTTATTAAGGGTAAAAGAGGGTTGGGGGGACCCTTCCCCATTATAATGAGTAATAGTGGAGATAGAAAATATATCAATGAGGAACACGTAGGGCTGTCTCTTCTAGCAAAAAAGTGAAACTACGAAAGAAAGTCAAAACAACAGGAATAACAACCAAAAATAAACACTATCCATGAGATTTCTTCCCATTTAATCTGAGATGTATCTTAAGGGATTCATTAACTTTCCCTTTCTTTCTTCTGCTCACCAAATACCAATCTTCAGTGGTGTTTAGATTAACATTTTCATTTGGGTGAACCCGTATACAAATTTCAATATTATTTTCACCCACCCTGATTAAGGATCACCGAAGAAGGAGGAAGGGATATAGCCCCAAAAGTTCTAGGAAAAGGATTATTCTCTATAGGGGTAGAAGAAGGAATGACCGTCTCTTACACAGGAGCCAAAAATTCCTCATCTGCTGATCCATCTTCAAGCTCAGAATCTGAGTGACTATTTATAACCAAATAGCTAGAATCAACATTCTTCCACCAAGAACTTCGATTAATGGTATTTTTCTTCCCTAACTTACAATCCTTTCATAAATGGCCAAAGGAAAAGCAGTTCTGACATCTGAAGGGGAAACCTTCATAGTTAATTTTTTGATTCCATATCCTATCCTCAACTTGAAGATCAACAAAAGAAAAGAAATCCTTTGAAGTGTTCATATCAACCAAGATGTGAGAATACATAGTATACTAATACAAGGTTATTTTTGTGTCAATAGCCAAGGTTTTGCTAAGGAATCCCCAATATAAATTAAACATTTCTAACTCAAAAACTAGAGAGGAAGATATGGAAGATGAATCCACATAGGTCAGATTTGGAAAGTTTCATTTATAGGGTTAAATAGAAGGAACCATGGCTTCATTAGTAAGAAATGGTTTTTATAATCCCACAATCTATCAAAAATTAGATCTCTATCAGTGGTAACATCAAATAAAACTACGAATAATCCTCTAGTTGTGGGATAAAAGTAAACTTTACCTTCAATTAGCGGCTCCATTGAAAAATACATACCAACATGAGAGCAGGTCGGG
>JAHRHJ020001057.1:0-35648 GCA_019776745.2 Taxus chinensis | reverse complement strand
TATATGAACATGGTTATGTAATAAAATTTATCCTAAAAAAATCTATTACACTTATGGTAGTACGATTTGAGGAATAGTATGGTTCTATTGTGTTGATTTTTTAGGTATTCTTGGACTTGTTGTTTGGAACTAAGTTTACATTTTCTATTTCTAATTTTTTTAGATAAGGTAGAAAGAGTGATTTTAAAGGGATCAAGAACCTTGTACAATCAAAAGATAGGCATCAAAGAGCAACATGAAACCAAGTGAAGCTCCAAGACCAGAAAAGAAACAAATTTAATCACCACCAAAACACCAAAGCTAGGAAGGAGCAGAAGAGGATAAAACCATTCCAAAAATGACAAACAAACACACTTGACCATCCTCAAGAAACATTCCAAACCTCGAATGCACCCACATGAAAAACCAAAAAAGGTAGGTTACCCATGAGACTCCTTACGATGGAGTCTTAAGTTCATCTTAAGAGGAGCATTACAATTTTTCCTTTTTTTTATGTTAATGACCGTCCATCCCTCACCGTTGTTAGGATCAAATTTTTCATCAGCACGGATCGGTAAAATGATTTAAAATATCTCTTTTTTGCCATAATTTGTATCCTTCTTCAAGATACTAGTTTTATTGGAACCATAGGACATCCCTGAAGGGGTCGGCTGTTTATTCTCAAGTCATAAATAATCCGACCTCTCAACCCTCAAAACAGAAGGGGAATCAGGGGGCTCATCCAAATACTAAAACTCACCTTCTTCTGAATCTGAAACCTATGAGAAAGAATCAATATCACTCCCCACAAATAACATACTAGGCTGAGAATTCTTCCACAAAGAAACTTTCCCATTCACTTTGTGTTTCATGCTTTTACATTTTGAAGCTAAATGGCCCAGGGAAAATAATTTCCTACATCTGAAGGGTAAACATTCATAGTGAAGAGATTGAGTCCAAAACCTGTCCAAAATCCACAGTTCCACAGAAGCCAGTAGGTCAACTAAAGTATCCAAATCAACAAGGATCCAAGCATAGGTCGTGTGTGTGTACAATTCAGTTTTGGTATCAATATCCAAATATCTCTCCAAAGCATTTCCAATCGAAATCAGGCTCTCCTACCCCCAAAATTTCAGGAGAAGGTAAGGAAACCAAACCCATATGGGATTAAAATTAAATGTTTTAGTGGTAGGATTAAAATAAGGAAACCATAGTTTCATGAACAAAAGATTATTATGAAGTTCCCATAACTTGGAAAAGATTAAATCTTTGTCTTCAATCAAATTAAACGCCACAATAAAAAAACTATAACGCAGGGATAAATATGTAATCTACCTTTATTGAGAGGTTTCCAACTTGAGGATATCCTAGAGAGAAGCAACAGAATTCCTGTCCACAGACCATTAAAACAGCATATCAGACCTTGTCTGGTAAATTTGTTTTCAATTTCAATAACCTTCACTCCAAAGGTGACCGAGGGATAGATATTAGCTACCTTTAGGGGTTTGGCACCCTAGCAAGGAAAACCGCTAATTGTAGTAGCATAAGAACGTTTCAATAGGGTATAAACTAGAGGCAAATTCAAATTTGGTAACATGTTCACACTCCCCTACCCAAACACCAGATCTATCTTAGCCACAATCCCAACTAAATCAGCCAAGCTCTCAAAGGATATATGATTAGCAAAGATGTTAGAAACATTCCCCCCAAGGGAGACAAACTTCCACCACCACCACCAGTAAGGGAGACAACATCTAAACCTCCAACATAATAAAGAGGGATTCCACTAGATAGACTAGCAACAGCTTCACGAGATGCAACTGCATAATCGACCTTAGGGAGAGCATAACCAAATCCATGGCACAATGGATCATTAAGGCCTTTTTGCTCTAGCAAGAAGAGTCCACTACCCCTGAGGCTTTCAACTATTCATCACCCTTTACAGAACCAATATACCTCAGACCGAGCTTTGTGAAGGTGTCACACTCACTACATTTCACCCCATCGTTAAGAGAAAGAGCATCCTCTGTAGAATGCAAGCTAAGGTTTGAGGAAAGATTCACCACTACAGATGCACAGCCACCACACCATGCATGGATTCGAATCCTGAATAGCCACTAGGAAAGGGAAGAGTTCATCCAAGCTTAGCCGATCCATGGCCACCAGACCCTCCACCCCCTAGCTTTTGCAAACTCAATTTTGACGAGGCCTCTAGGGGTAAGTGCACGAAGTTGGTGGACAATTCTGTGGACATAAAAACCTGAAATAAAGGAACCGCGATCACGGTTCCTGAATTCTAGGTTCGGTAATTACCGAACCTAAAACCGCGATCGTGGTTATAAACTGCGATCGCGGAACTCTGAGACAAAATTTAATAGACCCGCGACTCGTTATTTTCCTCATTTTTCATTTCGAACCGTGACTTTTCCTAAACATTTTTCACTCGCGCTTTCAATACCATCTCAAAATTTCTCATCAAACTTCTGGATAGCAATAGATTCAACCATGCTGCCAAGACAAGGAGGTAAGTCCCCGATTGTAATCATTTTTTTGCATTTTAGGTTTTTTTTTTGCATTTTAGGTTTTTTTTTGCATTTTCATGGGTTTTTTGAAATGTTTATGATTGTCACGACGAGAATTCCACTTAACATGTGGAATAGAGGAAAAAATAACCTGTGAATGTCTACCAATGATTCCTCTAGTGAGACCCATAGAACGGAGCATGCAAGAACTAAATGCAGTGGTATGCTTCTCAAAAAATCCATGCAGCTGAGCAGAAGTATGATACACAACATGTGGTACTGTAATAGGCATAGATGTGGAAGAGCATGCAGTAACAAGTCGCATAGGTTTAGAAGCATCAAAAGCAGGTTCAGGCTCAAAGACTAGCAGATCAATGTCAATGGGTACAAGAGCAACAACTACAAGTGGACTAGGAGCATGGATATGGTTGTCCACAATATGATGGTGATGTTGTAGGCTAGCAAGTTTGTTCTGCAGGGAGTGTATTATTGTATCCTTATCGTGAATGAGTGATTGTAGAAGAGAATTTCTCTTCTTGAGCGATCTATTTTCTTCCAAAAATTTTACAATATCCTCTTGAAGTCCACATATTTTAGAGAAAAATATATCATTCTTAGAATCCATGATAGGTACAAACTGTAACTCCCAAAAATTTATGACGTCGGGCTCAACCGAAATTGCATCCACAATTGATTACAACACTCCTCCATATTTGGCACTTTATATAATTATAATAAAAGTCTCAAAATAAATAACTCCAATGGAAAGAACATGAAAAAAGAATCACTTTTACAAAAAAATGGCACTCAAAACCGAGTTACTGATCAAAAAGTTACAAGCTTTTTAATATTTTGCTCTATTATTTATTTTAGTTGCCATCAAAACAAGAAATAAATTGTTGTTGCTTCACCACACAAATAAAATTAAAGGGGGCTGAAGTTAAGCACCTACTCACAAGCTTTAAGCCCTCATATAACCATACCATATGACCAAGTGCTAAGGATTTAATGGGATGTCGTACCAAGCCAAGAACACAGATGCTAATCAAACACCATGATCAATAAGATGAAAGCAATTCGTCAGAATAACTTTACATAAAACCTTTGCAAACAAATGAGCAAAAATATCATATATTATTATGGAACTCAATGCAATACATTGAGAATGGGCCTTGCTTAAATAGACAAGGAATAACAATCTAAGAACCAGTCAAGGTCGTAGATCAAGCCATAAATCAAGGAAATAACTAGTCATCAAAGAACTAGTCAAGACCATAGATTTAGGAGAGAACTAGACATCAAGGATCTAGTCAATACCATAGATCAAGGAAAGAACTATACCTAACAACTAGATAATATCTCCTAATATCTAAATAAGATAAAAGAAATATCCACACACATAAGTGGGTGAGGATAAATACAATAAAGGTAAATAAAGTACCTAGGTGAACATGAGCTAAGGTAAATACCTACTCTAACATTTTTCTTGACCATGTACAGAGTGAAAAATTGAGGATAAGTGACATGATGAAATGGTTGGATACAAATTATAAATCATGAAAATAGGTTTCCACTAGCCTAACAGCGAGGAGTGAGATTCCTAATTATAGGTTACAAAGCTATGGGAGAGTGGTGATTAGACAAAATAGTGAAATAAGAATGCAATGAATATCCATTGGATAAAAAGAGAAAACCCTTGATAATTGTCTAGGTGAAGATAAATGTGAGAGTAAGTGACATGAGGGGAAGACTTATAGAAGAAAATTACTATTTGAAGTGTATCCATGGTTTGAAACAAGAGTGTTCAGGAAGTAAGTGATGAAAACTTAAGGCACATAACATGAAATAAGAGATGGAATAAAATACACAGAAATTGAATAAGGCCTAGAACATCACCTAGAAATATGAAGGATCCTTGGTTCTTGTAGAGATCTAGTGTGAAATGTGAAATTTATACATACTCATAAGTGAAGGCTTTTAGAAATGATAAGCAGAAGACATATTAGCCAATGTGTGGGATTGAAATAATTTATCGAGGAACATGTAATGTGGAAGGAAAATGGAATTCATGCATCTAGATCCATTCTAGCCATGAATCTATAGCCTCTGAAATATATGCATTTAGGGATATTGTAGTCATAACAAGGTCCATATTTCCAACTAGAGTTCCATATCTTTGGATACAGATAAGTAAAAAGATCATTAAGAGAGAGATTTACGATATTGCTAACATTTGATGAATTTCATATTGGTTATTTGTTTTACAAGATATTCATAATATCTTGGACACTATGTGAAGGGGTGTAAAAATGGCTATTGGATTGATATAGGGGTAGAGGGATTGAAAGTCACGAAGTTATCTAACATTTGACAAGTAATTCTTAAGGCTTCAAAAATGTTAAGTGTTTGTAAAAGTGTTTGGATATCTAGAGGAAATTTCATTGTTAGAATTCATTAAGTACCATGAGAGACCAAGACATCAAACAACTATGTGTAGACTATGACTCACAAAATTTGACATCAAGTTGATCAAGATTTCACAAAAGCTATGAATAAAACTATGATGTGGAATGTGAATGAATTGTAATTGAATTTTATGTAGTAGCTGAATAAAGAATTGGAATGAGATATGAATGAATTGGGAGATGTAGGATTTTACTAGAATAGCATTTTGTGTACGAGTCTTTAATTGGTTTTTATAGATATATAGATTTTTTGAATTTTGAAAGATGGTTATATATTTTTAGATTTGTTGTTATGAATATTAAGGATGACAGAGTCAGAATGTTAGACTCGGGATGCAACTTGTATATAATACACATTGAAGAGTAGAAAGGGATGTAACCCAAGCAAATAAAAACATGAAAAGTGAAGAAAAATGAAAGTTCCTTAAGCCTTTGCTAGGGACCAGATGAATGAGAGATGTTATAGAGGGAATGTCGAGACATTATTACAATAAATGGATTATGTGCAACTCTATGATGCTGGACAAGAGTCAAAAATGATGCCTAGTAGAAGAAAAATTGTTGCAATGATTGAAGTACAAAAACTGAAGATATGAGGAAACACTATGAGATTCACTTGACAATGTTAAGGATGATGAATCATGATCCATATACTTAAAATAGGAGACAAAGTGTGATGAAGGGTTGTGATAGGGATGATTTGAGTGAAAAGGGTTGTAAAAAAATGGATGTTTGGAGGGAATGTGAGAGAAAGTGAGCTTATCTTATGAATAATTGGTGTAATAAGAGGATGAATGTTCGTAATAAGATCATGTAGAAATGTTTGGATGCTCGGTGGATGAGGAGTTGTAAGTGATAGTAGAATTCATGTGTAAGATTGAGTGTGGATTTTTTGGAATATGTTACCAGAACAAGATGTAGGTTGACTAATACACTATGATGTGATAGGAGTGTGAATGAGGACAATCCAATTTTAGGATGATACAGGGGGAGGAAGGGACTCCTTGGGTGGTTTTATTGAATGACTCGTTGAAATCCTTCATAGATCCATGTTTTAAATGCCAAGATGTGGTCTTAGGATGAAGTTGTTGGATATGTGTACAAAATGTATGACACTGATGAGATGAAGTGTGATGATGCACTATGCACGTGCATAGTTACAATGGTAACATTATGGAAAAATATGGGTGAGAATCTCTCCATTTGATACGGCTTGATCACATTTTTTGGGGATTCTACTTGACAGCTATCTTGATTCCATTCTACCTTGCATAATTGTCGTAATTGCTAATTTTTTTTCCTAATGCATACGGCACTTGTCTATAAACAACAAATGTTTTTGGAGGTTTTAGATCCATTATTTGTTTATACTTTTCCCAATATGAAGTTGATGTCCCTAATAAGAGAACTATTCCCTCATGCCAAATTTTACCATGCTTATTTTTCAAAAACAAATTGGCATGCACCTCCCTTCTGTTGATTCTTGCAAAGAAAAAATATTGCATTCTTATTATTATATTTGTGTTGGCATTCAATGTATACCTATTTTTAACTTTATCATCTTGATTTTTTCCTTGAATATTTCCTTTAACTTGTGCAAAGTTCTACCTTGCATGCATAAGTGAATCCCACACTTTATTAGTTCCTGAAGTGAAATAGAAGGCTACATGAGTACCTTTCAAGTTCCTTAGTTTTTGGGACTCATACTTGTGGACATGCCAAACATCTATTTTGGCCAAAAAACTTCACTTGAGGGGGGTGTTAGAGTAGGTATTTACCTTATCTCATGTTCACCTAGGTACTTTATTTACCTTTATTGTATTTATCCTCACCCACTTATGTGTGTGGATATTTCTTTTTATTTATTTAGATATTAGGAGATATTATCTAGTTGTTAGGTATAGTTCTTTCCTTGATCTATGGTATTGACTAGATCTTTGATGTCTAGTTCTCTCCTAAATCTATGGTCTTGACTAGTTCTTTGATGACTAGTTATTTCCTTGATTTATGGTTTGATCTACGACCTTGACTAGTTCTTAGATTGTTATTCCTTGCCTATATAAGCAAGGCCCATTCTCAATGTATTTCATTGAGTTCCATAATAATATATGATATTGCTTCTCATTTATTTGCAAAGGTTTTATGTAAAGTTATTCTGGTGAATTGCTTTCATCTTATTGATCGTGGTGTTTGATTAGCATCTGTGTTCTTGGCTTGGTACGATCTGGTTATCGTTCCTTTCAGGTATAAAGTGTTATTTTAGTGATTTTGATATATGATTAAGTTAACTATTGTGATTGGTAAGTGTTTTATGATTCTTTGCATCATTTTAGTATCAAATTATGGAATTTACTCTTGAAAATGGTGGTAAGAAGTTTAGTTGAAGAGAAGATAAGATAGTAAAGAAAGTAAAGATTCAACTTAGCCTTGTGAAGGCTTGATTTTGGAAAATCCAGAAGAAAGAAGATTTACAAGGTGAAAACCTTTTTTGGAGATGATAATATAAAATTCTTGGATAAAATAGAGATGATAAATAGAATGATCAAGGTAATGTGCTAAATGACCTCATGAATAAAGAGAAAGAGGAAAAAGAGAGGAGGAAAGAAGAAATGATAAAGAAGTTATCAAGAGAGAGAGAGAGAGTTACAGATACTTTGAAGAGATAAAAGAGCTGAAAAGAGATGTGGAATAACTGGTAGAAGTGATAAATTGACAGAAGAAAAGGATACAAGTGGGAATATTTTTTAATCAGAAAGCTAAGTGGCCTATAGAGCTACTTGTGAGGAAGAGAAAAAGAGAGTAGTTGAATTATGGTAAGGAAGAGAGGAAGCTAAATAAGTAGATAAGAGAATGAGAAAACAAGAAAAATAAGTTTACAAAGAAGTGGTGTATGAGGAAGTTTAGAAATTGGATGAAGAAGAGGTGATTACAAGCTTCTTAGCTTGTCTTAAGGAAGATGAAGAAAGTGATGAAGTGGAGCAGCAAAGTGAAGATGAAGAATATCTCATTGAATGGAGCTTCTCACGAGGCTATAAGTCCTCCCTATTTTATTTCTAATCTTTCCTTTTTCAGCATGTGTGAATGCAGGTATTAGAATGATTCCAATATTCAGATAGAAATGAAGAAAATTGCCAAAGAAAAATAAAAATGCAATCCTTGAAAAAATTTCAAGTGAAGAATATTTAACCCAAGATTCAGTTGATGAAGAAATTTTTTTATGGAAACATAATCATGTAAGAACTGAGAATTAGACCTAATTGATATGTTGATGAAGACTATAAGAAGCGAGGGAAGAAGTTAACGAATATAATAGATGTTGATTCCTCTAGATTTGAAAAATGATATGAAGCTCAGATTTGATGAAGATATGGTATGATGAAGATGAATAGGAACCTGATTTCCATTGAGATCAAAAATTGAAAGTGAAAGAGACAAAGAAGAATAAAAGTGAAGACAAAGATACATCAAATGACAAATAAAGTTTGACCCAAATTTGAGTGAAGAAGGTGAAGCAAAAAGATCAGAAGAATTTTACGGAAAGATCTTTAAAAAATGAAGGAAGAGAATTAAGTAAAAATGCAAATTTATATTGATAGAACATTTTAAGTATATTAAATATGAGATCAAATGCCCCCCCTTGAGATATGATGTAAAAAAATTAGTTGTATATTGTAAAATTTGTTCTTTATACCCATTTAGGATAAATTCACTACTTTTAAGCTTTTCCATTTAGGCTAAATAGCATGAAGATAACAAGGAGTTAATGAGGTTAATATGACACTCCAAAACCAGTGTATTTTGAATAAGTTGAATTTTTGTTAGGGTATGTCATAGTAATAATTGTTGTAAGAGTGTAATAAATGATGTAATGAAAGGTGATAAAACACCTTGTTACCAATTAACTCTCTCTACTCAAGGCCTTATCATCTTGAGTTAGTCTTGTTTAGTGGGGTTAGTATGGAGAAAACTAACTACTCCTTTCCATACTCATCCTTGGTATTTGAATAAGACAAATGTCTAATCAATATTTAGTTTTTGGAGCTTGGAAGTTTTTTTAGCAGATCACTATGGTTCATGAAGCCATGTAACTTTCATGTTTTCATAATTAAAAGAGCTTCTTTGTATAGAAACTTGTATAAGAATACCCTTAGGGCTGTGTCATGCATTTAATGTTGAACATCCTATTTATAACTTATTTGAATCCATAAATGTGGAGTTATCAATGTGGTCTTACAGGTATAAAATTATTGTACAGTCTCCTGTAGGATCATGAATTGCCTTGAGGTGTGATTATGATAGAGAACATCAAGGATAATGCTTATTGAAATTAAGAATAAGAGGGTAAGAGACTGATCCATGGTTTTTAAACGCTTCAAGAAATTGATTTGTATTTAATTATACTTAAGCACTTGTTGAGGTCATTTAATTGAGTCATAAGATTGAAACTCTGGTCTTGGTCATGTGTGCAAGAGTACAAAAAGGGTATATCATGCTAAATTATGTGTGTGATTATTTTATACAGTTATAAGGGTTTTTAGGCACCTATGGTATGAACAGGAGTCCATAAATGATCTAATAATGTTTTATAGTTAGTGATGAAAGGTAAAAGGAAGTTTGAAAAACTGTGAAAACGTGTTTTAGTAATTTAAAGTTATTACCCTAATCAAGAATGTGGAAAACCTTATTTCAAGGGTTTTGGGTAGATATGTTGAATAAGAGATAAGGATAGCCATACAAACTTGTTAATTCGTGATTTGAAACTCCATAGGAAGAGGTCTTTGCTAGTGATTTGGTCATTAGAATTTGAAGCCTATTTGAAAGATTACCTTATTAAATCTTGAATTCTTAGTCTAACAGTATGTGTACATATGAGTTTAAGAGTTAAAGATTGAAGACTAAGGTCTTAACTTGAGGAAGAAAACTCAGTGTAAACATATTTGTTAGTGTTCATAGGAGTTTATAAATACATGCAAGAACTTTGAGGTCTTAAAAAATTGAAAAGGAGGGTTCTAGCTTTGTTGCAAGTAGAAATATGTGTGATTGTCTTGTGCATGGTAGTGATGAGTTATTCTAGCTTGTTAAGGCTTGATAAATTTTGATGGCATTTATAGATCATTAAGGAATTTTAAGAAGGGTTTTAGATGTTAATGACCTTAGAGCCAAGGTAAAAAATCAGACCAAGAATATTAAGGACCTCAAGAAAGTAAAATCACGCACAAACCTATTAGAGAGAACTCTGACAGTCAATAGGTGAGAAAAGATAAAAAATGGAGTGATAAACTATGAAGCAAATGAGTATTGGTGAAGTTCAAGACAAATTTTGATAAAGGAGTGGTGGGTTTGAATGGATTATAACTAATGTAGATTAATGAGTAACAAGAAGCTCAAGGTACATGCCTCTAGCTCAAACTGTAACAATGAAGTCTAATGAATGATAGATGAACCTCATAAGGGTTCCATGGAAAATTGTAGTTTGACATGTTATTAAATATTGAGTGTGTGTAGTTGAAACTTGATAGAAAGTGATTCAAGGGTTGGTTATACTAGAACCTAAGAACATTAAGACTATCTAGAAACTGTGACAGTTGGAATACTTGAGGAGCCTAAGCAAACAAGTAAGAAAATGGTGATGAGAGACCTAATTTAAACTAAACGAAGAAGGTAAATGAGTTGGAAAAGGTGAATAAATTATTTTGGATGGAGAGTGATAGGAAGAACTCAAGGAGGTCAAAATAAAAAGAACAAAAACAAAGTATAAGGATTAGGAAGTGTTGAGTAAACCAAAGAAGGAACAAGAATCCAAATCATGAAAATAGGTAAAATATAAGATGGTAGAGGTTTTTATCATCATGAAGGTCATGAATAAGTAAATTTTAGGTGAAATAAAGGAATTCAATATACCTTCCCATGCCGTACCCCACTTCCATTTCCAGGTGGTTGTACGCGTCCAATTGAATTTCCCCTACCTCCTTCTAGGATTATAAAAGTGCAGTTGACTTGACATGGTTCAGTGGAGCATATGTGGACCTTGACTGGGGATGAGGATGTGGACCTTCAAGTGGATCTCCTCAAGGGGTCGGATGGAGTTACCCTTGACCTGTGCACACTGTTTATCGAATTAATCATTGCTCATACTAATACAATCATCGGGGCATCACGCTTATTCCCCCCTCCTATCATTGTTAGGTGGTTATCATTTTCTACTATTATGCTTCTATGCTTCATATTTCATATATTTGAGCGATCTTACACTACTTGTATCGTCATTACCCTATGATGTCACTCTTATGATACGGTTCACACTTGACTGTTGAGGTCTCACCTACGTTCATGAACCTTACAAACTGCACACTTCACACTCTACGCGTCTACAGACATCTTCTTCTCACATTTACCATTATGACTCATACACACTTTATACTTTATACACCTTTCTTACATCTACAACTACATGGTAAAAATAAAATTGTATGGAGTTCTTATATCTTCACCTAACATTTTTCATTTCTTTATTTACGTCGATTTGTAAAATGCTAAGAGGTATTTGTGATGAAAATTGTCTAGTTTTAAAATATGTAGTTTTAAAACAATTATTTAAGTTATTAATTAATATTGATTTATTTCTTTTAGTAGTCCTAGTTGTAAATAGATAGAACATTGAAAAAATATCATAACTTTTGGCTTATTACATATCTTTTAAAATTTTAAGTACCACAACATTCTACACATTTAAAATAATTTAATTTGAATATGTTTTCCCTCGGAAAATAAATTACCTCCCATTTGTAAAGTTACACACACACACATATTTATCCTCGTGTCCTTCACAAATCCTGTAAAAACCAGGAAAATTTTCATTTGCTTACCTCAAAAATGGCTCAGTTGACATATATTCACTCTTTATGATCCTACAAAAAGAGTGTTATATTGAAATTGATAAAATACAATTTTTAGGGGAGAGGACCCGGTTGTGGTGCACCCTATCTTTGCACAGTCACCGCGCCACGTCACTGCCACCTGGGCGAGTAAAAACACCACCAATGGATGCAGCACCAAATTCTTGACCTCCAACATTGCACCGCCACCTCACTGCCACCTCAGCGCCACGTGGACGATCCACGTTTGTGGAGATGTCAAAAAAGTTGGTTTTTTTGCATGGGACCAAGTGTTTTCCACTCGCTGCGCCAGTTGTTGTCTGGGCTACTGCCATGCATTGAATGCTCACCCACCAGCCGTTAATGCGCGCGGGTTGGTTTATGGACCCTTCCACAGCCAAATCGCGCCATGGGATTTCATGGGAAATGGAGACGGAGCTCGTTCAGTCTGGTTTTTTGCGTTGTCGGTTGCAGAGCTCGAGCAACCATTTCGTGGGATCTTACAGATCGGTGTGTGTGTGCATTTTCTCCACTCCTGACCGACTTCGTCCTCGGCATTGGCTCGGCCTGCTACGAAGATGAGAAGAAAAGGCAGAGGTGAGAGGGTTCTCACTCAGGCAATGATCCTTAGTGTTTTTAAACACTGCACTACTATGGAAAGTTTGTTGTTTGCCATTCAGCAAAAGAAATTTGTTTTTTCACCCGTCTTATTTTACAAATCCAAGCTTAAAATCGTTGGTGTATTTGTCTTGTTTATGAGCGCCAGTCTCGGGTTTATGGGTGCCATGCGAGCTCATGTTCAGTTGCTAATTACTGTTAATGGGATTACTGTACACTTTTAATATGCAAAGTTTATGTCTGTTAATTGTGCGTTTATGAGCATGCCATGCGTTCTATGCGAGCTCATGTTCAGGGGATTGCTAATTAGAGCAGCGATTTTCCTTTATAGAATTGTTATTTTTCATTTTATTTCTACCTTATATTTTTTACGAGTTGACACTCCCTTTATACAATAAATTCAAGTTATTTCTTCTATGTAACTTAACTTTTGACATGATTGTATGTTTTGTTAATATTTAAATGCCTTTACTTGGATAGGCGTTTATTTACAGTCATATCCCGGGATCCACCTACACCTGTGCAAAAAACGGTGAGTGACTTCTCCATGCGCTTGCAAAACCATTGAAAACAGACCAACCGTTGATATGCCTATAGGGTTTCGACACGGTTCTGTGTTGGTTAAGGTTTTCCTTATTTTTTCCCATTTGGCACTAGAAAAAAAGAGTGCCTGCTACTATGTTTTGCATGTGCACAATAAACACTAATCACTGGTTGGAGATGACGAATGTATTATTGTACATATTATATTGTCCATAAGCGATTTGCTTTGCTAAATGTTTCACCACATATTTATCTGTGTCCTTTGTTGCTTTTTTTTCATACGATCCCATGTTTTAGTGGAAAATGGTACACAAGATTGATTTCTTTCATGCAAAAACAGACATTTATTTCACACCTAAATTTCCTTCATCTCAGAGTTTCTTGAAAACTGAACTTTTACTACAACTCCAATAGAAGTTTTATTATCTAGAAATTGGTTTTTTTAGTGTTTGGGTATGCATTTTGAAACATTAGAGGAACTGTAACTTTACTAGTATGTGCGAGTGTCAGAAACTGTTCTAGACCTGGTACTGAATAAACAGTATCTCTGGAGTTAGAAACATATCAGTACCCAATTCTTTTTAGTGTTTATATAGAAATAAGAGGAACTTTAATAAAGATATCTAGTAATTTCTGCTTCACCTAATAGAAACAAAGATTAAAAACACATCTCAATTAAAAAACACAATTTTTGTATTTTCAGTGTTTGCAGCCAAATTAATTTGTTTTCTAAAAAATTATATACTTAGGTGCAAAAATTACCTCATCATGCATGGACTTCAAAGTACGTGATTTTCTAATACCCAATTACCCCTTTAAGCAATTTCTAGGTCTAATTATAGACAGATTTTTGTGGACATTCAACCGATTTAGATAATAGGAATAAATATTGCAAATTGTTTTTTTAGGGTTGGCATAAAAGCTATGAGAGATAATATCTCAGTTGCTGTATACAAATGTCTTTCTTTCTATGGAATTTTATTGCCCAAAATTGTATTCTAGTCATTACCCAAGTGTCTTCCTAGTTACCATCATGGGCCTAAATGCCTTTTTTGGCTTTCAAAGTTTGAAGATAACCCCTTTCAATTTCTAGGTCTTTATGGCATTACCACTCTCTGTTACTGCCATTTACATTGTTTTCTGTTGTAATTGCTCGCTTCTGTATTAGCGTTCTCTCGATCTTGAGTCTAAATGTTTGAAGTGTCTTCCATGGTTCATATATACATGTTGCTCCCACGGGCTGCATTGCTGTAACGCATTGCACCGGTTGTGGTGCACCCTATCTTTGCACAGTCACTGCACCACGTCACTGCCACCTGGTCGAGTAAAAACACCACGCCATTCGCCACGCCAGTTGTTGTCCTGGCTACCGCCATGCATTGAATGCTCACCCACCAGCCGTTAATGCGCGCAGGTTTGGTTTATGGACCCTGCCACCGCCAAATCGCGCCATGGGATTTCACGGGAAATGGAGTTGGAGCTCATTCAGTGTTGTTTTTGGTGTGTTCAGTTGCAGAGCTCGAGCGACCATTTCTTGGGATCTTGCAGATCGGTGGGTGCGTGGGTTTTCTCCACTCCTGACCGACTTCTTCCTTGGCATTGGCTCGGCCTGCTACGAAGATGAGAAGAAAAGGCAGAGATGAGAGGGTTCTCACTCAGGCAATGATCCTTAATGTTTTTAAACACTGCACTATTAAAATAGTGAGCATAATCATACTGATATATTAACATAAGTTTAATTGTATACATAGAACGATGGAAAGTATTCTGATTACATACGCAAAATTAATATGAGTATTCTGATTACACCGCCAAATAGGGTGTAAAATATAGAGCATCATCATATTGATATATTAACATAAGTTCAATTGTATACATGGACGCCTGGAAAGTATTCTGATTACATACGCAAAATTAATATGAGTATTCTGATTACACCGCCAAATAGGGTGTAAAATATAGAGCATCATCATACTGATATATTAACATAAGTTTAATTGTATACATGGACGGCTGGAAAGTATTCTGATTACATACGCAAAATTTATATTGCACTATATAACTTTAGAGACTACATAGGAAGACTTCGGTGAATACATCTAGCAAAATTGTATCACCAACAAAATTACTACCATCATCATATGGGGTAATAAGCATTGTTTACGGGCACATGTTCAATATCTTAGTTAGTATAAGTAATATTGCCCTCTTTCTATACTGCTTTTGGATTTTCTTTTCCTGCCGATACAGTGTTCGATTGGCCAACTGAAAAGGGATTTAGAATCCCTTTTGACAGAGCATTTGGTTGCCCAACTGATAAAGGATCTGGTCCCCCTGCTGAAAAAGGATTTGGTTGTCCGCTTGAAAAGGGATTTGCACCTGTTGTTGACAGAGGAGTTGGTTGCCCTGCTGAAGCTTGCATCCATGGTGGCATTGCAAATGAACTACTAGGACTGCTTGAACTTGTACAAAGTAAATGAGGTGATACATACCAAGATGGAACTGTACAAGAGTTATTCATAAGTGATGGAGGTGTTCCAATTTGAGCATAACCTGGAATTTGAATATTTAACATATCTTGAAAAATCCTTCGATTTTCATGATCAGTTGCAGAACTTACACGCATCCTCTTTTCGTATTCCCTTAATTGATTTGCAAGTTCCCTCTCCCTCTTCTCTTGCTCTTTCCTTTGTTGCTTGTGTGCCTTCTCAATCTCTTTCTGTTGCTCCTTAGCCTGCTTCTCCCTTTCTCTTTCAAGCTTCTCCTGCAATTTTTTTCTTTTGCTGCAAGTCTAGCAACCTTTTTTTCTTGTGCCACTTCTTTTTTCCGTAACTTTAGTTTTGCTTGTTCCTCCTTTTTTCTTTCCGCATCAACCAATAGCTCCATGTACTCAGGTGCAGTCAAAATCTGTGAATGCCTACTCAGTCTAATAGAACCATCTGATTTGTTTATGATCTCCCTTGGAAGTCGTAGAAAATGGGAAAGTAACGTACCGCGTCCATCTTGGTTTTCAGTCTCTTCAGGGTGTTGAGGTTCATGTTGCATAACTTCTAAGTTAATTTCATTTTCTTGAGCATCCTCTTGAAATTCGACTTCGTCTTGTTCATCCTCATCTCCAACATCTGCATAGTAATGAATTATTGCTTCTTGTTCTAGTCCTTCAGGAAAGGAAGGCAGATTTAAGCTTTGATCTTCTGTGTTGGATGGTAGCTTGTAACCCAAGTTTTTCATGGCATCCTCTAACCATTGTGGCGGGTTAACTTGACTTGGCAAGGACAAATCATTGTTACTTACAAAATCTGAAGACCCCTCCTTATTGTTGATGATGTTACTTGGGTTTCCAAGAGCACCGTTTAGCTCCACTCCATGTGTTGCAGCTGCTTCCATATCATCTCTAGAGTCAACATTTTGCATGAATTGAGTTTCAGGTACCACCTCTTCACTGTTATTTAATTCAGGATTTATTCGTTGAGATAGGCTCAAAATGTTTGTGACAGCATCAACATCTTCCTCACCTTGCATGTCAAATGCCTGGCTGCATGCCATGTCATTTAGGAGAGCATCATAATTCAATGGCCAAATACCAGTTCTTTTGAAACCTGCAATTATGTTAGATGGTGTTTGTGCCTTTTTTAAGGCTCTACTTGCAAGCTCAGCAATGTCACTCCTTTTCACATCTGCACATTTGTTCTCTGCCATCCATTTGGACCTCTCAGCTCTAAAATATGTCTTGAAAGGGCTGAACACACTCACGTCAAGAGGTTGCAACTTATGACTAGTATGTGCTGGTAGTGTTATCAAATCAATGCCCAATTTGTTTGCCTCCTCCACAGTTTGTAATGCTACATGGCTGCCATGGCCATCAAATATCAATAGGTGTCTATTATTTGGAGAAACACCGCCTGGTACTGAACGTGCAAAATGACATAGCCAATTTAAAAACAATTCCTTTGTCATCCATGCATTTGGATGTGCAGCCATACATGCTCCAGGTTCACAATTTTTAATGTAATTCTTTATCATTCTCTTTCCCTTGAACAAATAAAATCCTGGGATTGACAAACCTGCTGCATTGACACAACACAATATAGTGATCCACTCCCTGCTCTTTGGTATTACCTTTGGGACATTACGACTGCCCCTCTTTGCAATTACACGAACTCCACAATTTCTTCCAGCCTGCAAACCAGTCTCATCACAATTCCAGATTTTATGAGCGCCGTATGAATAGGTTCCATAGCATTTGGCCAAATTATCATAAAATTTGGTTACTATTGCAGGGCGCAAGTTTAAAGCTCTATCCCTGTCAAGTCCCTCAGCGGTTCGGATTGCAAGGTCTGGATGACGTTTTCTGAATCCAGCCCACCATGATTTACCAGGAAACCCATCTCTGAAGGGGTTTTGTCTTGTTTCACAAATCTGAGCAACATTTGCCTTTAGCTGCATTAACTCCAAGCCATGACCCATATCAGCCATTTCTTTGCACCATTCAACAATTTCCTCTTCTTCTTCTTCAGTTAGAACTGTTGGAGGACCCCTCCTCTTTGTGTGGGTGAGACCATTTAGCCAATAGTGTAATGATGTGGGTGGAATGGAATACTTCTTTGCTGCTGCTCTAACTGAGAACCCATTAAACTCAACATCATCTATCGCCTTTTCCATATCTTCTTTTGTCCAACCTCGGATGACACTAAGCTTCTTTGTTGCAGATGTTCTTTGAACTGAGACAGTGGGTGGGTTTCTACATTCTGGTTCATTACCAGTTGGTGCTGAATTATCCTCTTCATCACTTAAATTATGTGATAATTGTACACCTCTCACTTTGGGCCTCCTTGATCTTCTAGCAATAGCACCTTTTCTCATGGTGTAAATGAAATACCTGATTCACAACATGAAAGATGATTGTTGGAAAAGAAACTATAAATATACCAAAAATGAATGCTGGAATATGATTTTGGAATTGTTGAAGGAAAGAGGATTGCTAGAATATGAATAATTTTGTTTCATTTTTAAGAATTAATTGACTTGTAGTTTTCATTATGACAATGAAACTTGTATGGAATATGTTGAATACAGAAAGTGCTTGGATAGACAATGTATATTTGACTAAATGAGCACAATGTTGTATAGTTCAACAATGTTGTATATTGCATTTCAGAATTCACTATATTGTTCTTTTTTCATGATAGACCATTCTCACGTGTATTCGTTGGACTCTTCCTATAGTTTTTTGATGGCATAAATATCATTGCCTGTAGTGGACTTTTCCATGGTTTTGCTGCCATACCATTCTCATTCTGTATTCGTTGGATCTTCCTATGTAGTTGTTAAAGCTATTGTCGTTAGAAATATGGAAGGGAAAATTTATAATGAAAACGGCTGGTGGGTGAGCATTCAATGCATGGCGGTAGCCCGGACAACATCTGGCGCGGCGAGTGGACAACACTTGGTCCCATGCAAAAAAACCAACTTTTTTGACATCTCCACAAACGCGGATCGTCCACGTGGCGCTGAGGTGGCAGTGAGGTGGCGGTGCAATGTTGGAGGTCAAGAATTTGGTGCTGCATCCATTGGTGGTGTTTTTACTCTATAAATTTTCCCTTCCATATTTCTAATGATTGGTAACAACTTAGCTTTAAACTCTATAAATTTTCCCTTCCATATTTCTAACGACAATTCAGCAAAGGATTGGTTTCATCAAGTCACATTAGATTTTTTTGAAAAGGATTTGTCGAGAGGATTGGTAACAACTTAGCTTTAAACTCTATAAATTTTCCCTTCCATATTTCTAACGACAATTCAACAAAGGATTGGTTTCATCAAGTCACATTAGATTTTTTTGAAAAGGATTTGTCGAGAGGATTGGTAACATCAAAAAAGTAGCTAGATAAACATGTAAATATGATGGTTTTTATGAAGATTTTATGGTAGATTTTTTTTTATCTAGTTGTTTAAATGGTTAGACATGTATATTTTGCAAAGAAGATAAGAATTTTACCACTCTGTATGATGAATGCAAGAGATATTATGGTACATACCTATATCTATAGAGTTTGACAATCCTTCTATTCATTTATTTACTCTTTTACCTATATCTATAGAGTACATACCTATATCTATAGTGTTTTTACTCGCCCAGGTGGCAGTGACGTGGCGCGGTGACTGTGCAAAGATAGGGTGCACCACAACCGGGTCCTCTCCCCTAGTTGTTAAAGCTAAGTTGTCGTTAGAAATATGGAAGGGAAAATTTATAATGAAAACATTAACGGCTGGTGGGTGAGCATTGCTAGGGGATAGGCACCGGTTGTGGTGCAGGGTCCAATAATGGAGATAGTAGGTGAAAGACATTGACTGTATTGTATTGTATTATTATTATGTAAACATGGAAGCATGAAATGTTGAATAAGACAGTTTTTAAATTGGTCAATATTCTCTTATTCATTGATAGAACTAAAAATTTTCCTTCCATATTTCTAACGAAAACTTGACAAACTACTGTATTCGTCGGACTCTTCCTATGTAGTTTTTAAAGTTATGTTTTCAATATAAAATTTTCACATATGATCATAATACTTTCCAAATTTCTATGTATACAATAAAACTTATGCTAATATCACAGTGATGATTGGAAAAAATACTTTTCAACTGGAGAATGAGATATCTGGAAAAAATGAACAATACAGTGAATTCAGAAATGCAATATACAACACTGCTGGACTATAGAACGCTGTTGTGGTCATATTCCGACAGAGTTGTATATTCCAGTAGTGTTGTACTTCCTAAATATTGTTATGTTTTACATAGTATAAATTTTACAACACTGTTTTCACATGTAATTAGAATACTTTCCATCTTTTTATGTATACAATTAAACTTATGCCTATATAGCAGTGATGACTATACACTAGAGAAGAAGAATATATGTTCCCAAAGAAGTGTATTTGTTGTTTGCACGCACTGTCATGGCATATGATTTTGCAACGTACAGAAGATATGGGTATCCTGATTAGGCAGTCCCACTGTTTCGCCGGGAACAACAAACTGGTCCCCAACCCGATCAGTTTACATTTGTTGTTAAATTATCTACAAAAATATTCTTGCACTGTCATGGCATATCTTCATTCTTGAATGAATGAGAACACTCAACATATAGTCATAGCCTAGCACATAGTGACCAACTGTACAATGTCGTAGCTTTGTGGTAAAGACTCAAAATTGATCTAATTAGTGAGTTCCCTGTGATAAAATCTAATAAAAAACAAAGCAAAACGGTATTGCTTTTGAATAAACTGTTTTTTAAATTTTCACAAGTTGCTTCTTTGATTTTGTTACCAGCTGTGGGGACGTTTAGGCATCCCCCCTGGAATTGATGGATGGCTGACATACCCTAGATACCTTTGGGTTCTCAATGGATAATTTATTATTAAGAGAATGGATTTCCATGGGAAACTTCCAAGGATAATTAACTAAGACATGTCATCCTATTTGTGGACTTCTTTGAACATTACCTTCACATCCTACATGTTCCCAGGATGTGGGAAACATACGTTTTAGCCCTAGCAGATGTATCCCTGTATAAACTTCTATATAAAATATGATATTTTAGTACATGATTGGATGACAGACATTTTCCATGTAGCAATACTTAATTTTAACATGTTACTTAAGAGTTCTTCAAAAAGCAAAGGTTCTTTATTATTAGCTTTATATGAAATATACTTTCACTTGTTACTTGCCATCTTAAATGTATCACTGTCCAGTTGAATATCTTGAACCTTCATCCAGTAATGAAGTTTTAGCAGCATTATTGTAGCCATACAACTCCTCACAATTTGTAAGAGGGAAGAAATATATGTTTTATCCCAATTTCTGAAGCCTTCTGAAGTTTGAAAACTTTTCTCAAAATTTCAGTCTGTAGTTTTTGGTAGTGCATGGCAGAACAGAGTATCAATTGCAACAAAAACGCTCATAGTTGGACTTTTGTCACTTGTCCTAGTTGGTTATAAACATCATATTTAACAAGCCTTTTATCAAAATGGCTAACAGAAAGTTTATAGCTTGTGAACTATTTGCTTTAAAACCAGTCAATATTTCCAGAGCACTGACGCTAGGATTGATTTTTTTGGTTTTGCAAGGAATGCTTATGCAGATAACTGCAAGCCAACGTGGTCTCATAGAATGCCATGATGGCAGGATATGCACAAATTAGATTTGTTGAAAAGACTTCAGAAACTTTAAAGCAAATGCAATTGGCATATACAACTCTGCTGCAATATGCAAACACTGAAAAAATAAATAGAGGGCTTGAATTATGAAATAGTTTGTAATTCATAAGTGTCTTACCTGAACTGCACTGCTCCTCACTTCTTCAACTTTGAGAGATGAAAACTGCATGAACAAATGGAATTGTAATCCATCCTTCAGCTTTTATTCTATCATCCTAAATTCTGATTGGTTGATGTTAGTTGACATGGATTCACTATGATAGTTCAATCAAATGGCTGAGATTTATTGGGATTTAATCCAATGGATAATATTTTAGTTGGTCATTTTTATTATTTTATGCAGCTGGTTACACAATTTATTGTTCATATGGTACTGAGTTTTTAAACACTGTGAAAGGTGAGACTGACCATAATTTCATTTATTGTTATGCAGGTGTTTACTTGGGATTGAAGACTCTTACATCAAAAATAGTGCATTATATTTGAGATCTGGTTTGGAAAGTCTTGAGAAATGACTTGTTGAAGTGACTGTAATAGATATGATGTACATACAATGAAAATATTACTTAATGAATAGTTGACTATATAGACTTGGTTTTTGTACACTTGTATATAAATTAATATATATTTTTAGTTCTATCAATGAATAAGAGAATATTGACCAATTTAAAAACTGTCTTATTCAACATTTCATGCTTCCATGTTTAATTAATAATGATACAATAGAAAACAGTTGGGTTGTATTAACTTCACATATCATTCAAAATATGTTATTAAAAAGGTGAATGTCTTTTCACCTACTATCTCCACTAATGGACCCTGCACCACAACCGGGTCCAAGGACTAGTACACATACATTTCCCACTTAAAATTTGAAAAATAAGTAGCCAATAAAATGAGTCACATCAAATCACATCAAACAATCACCTAATCAAATGATGCCACATAAGTGAAAAAATATGCATGACATAATGCCCAACAAATGGCCCACCCTAAATTTCTTTATATGGAAAACTACTTGATTTAAATACCTTAAAATACCACTTTCCGTACAATATAAATGCTCAAAAGTAAATATGTACATTAAAAATAAAAAAATCTATTAAACATTTTTTTTTCAAATTTTATGCTATTTATGTGGGTCTTGTACAACCCTCAACTTAGGGTGCACAACCTCTTACTCCTCTCCCTTATTCAGAAAGATTTTCGTAGGTACTTTAGCTCTAATGGGGATGTTGATGTACATTCGAGCACATACCAGTCTGGAGCGTGCCTTTGATCTAGGTCAACCGTCATAAGTACTCCCATTGATCTCGCAATACTAAATAAGACTTCAAGCTTCCAGAATTATAAGGGAAGAGCTGGGATCCGAATCCAAACAGGGAGCTCCTAGAAAGAGTGCTCCGTTGTTAAACCAATCCTCTAATAGAAAATGCTTAGAGCAGCTTTACTGTAAAACCATGGTGCCCCCAAAAGCACCCTATTCAGTTCTGACTCTTCCTGAAAGAAGAAGAGGAAGTCACCCCCTACCATAGCCCTGACATCAAGCTTGCACACCCATATCCTCTTGCACCACTCTCTAACAAAATCAATATTTGGCTTGAGGCCAACAAATTTGCCAATGGAGGTGTATTTGTATAGGATTCTAGCTCGTTACACCACGCACTTATAGGGACCTCCAGGTGAGGAACATCTTCTTGCCAAAATGGCTTGAGTTTCAGGGGCTCCTGATGAGCTGAACCGAATAGCCTAGCAACCCAAGATTCAGCTGCAACAATCGTCGGAGGAGTCATCTGCTCATAGTCTGCTCGATCGCTCCCAATAAAATTCATGTACCAAAGTTTATTGAATGAAAATAATAACATTTAAATTCATAAAATACATTTGAAATCCCACATTATGAAGTTCCTCATGGAAACCCCTAAATCTTTTATGAAATTGAGGTATGTCTATTTTTCTAAAATTCATTTCAATAAAGGCAATTTTCACTCACATTGTTCAAACTAAAAGTTATGGGTGTGCCATCAATTAATATAAGAACTTTGTAGTTCATAATTAGATCTATAAAAGATATTATACACATTTGATTTAAGTTCCAAACATAAATTTTGTACACTTCACAACATCAGTTAAAAATAATATTCTATTATTTCCCCATCACACACACTAGTAACATTGAACAACTCTAATTCTAAACATAAAAGAGTAGTACTCCAACCATAATCTTCAATTAAGATATTATTAGGAAAATACAAAGCTTAAGTTTTTGTAGTTTCACACTTTAGCTGCATATTTGCTTATTAGGGCTTCCATTTCTATTTTGAGTGACTCCACTTTTGAAGGGGGCATGAACATTACTATCTTTATTCCACCATTCATGTTCTTGGAAGGTTGTAGGAAAAGAAAATGACTTTGTCGAACTACCCCATGTGGCATCATACTTGCATTCAATGCATCTCCCCACCCAAAGTCCACTTCATTAAATCCCAGTCGTCTCAAATCGCCTAATCCAACTATGTTTTCAGGTTTCACATTCACATCTACTATAGATGGTATCGTCAAAGTTTTTGCTCTTATATTCTCTTTTAAAGATACCTTTGATTTCTTTATAATCATTGTAGCACGCAAAAGAGATCCATTTAAGAGGTCTTGAACATTATCCAATGCACATGCATTACCAACGACATTACCATAGTAACCCTTTGGAAGTGGTGGGTCAAATGATCTCCTCGCATCCAGTGGAAAAATAACCATCACATTCTCTGTATGTGGAACTTGAAAAGCCTTTGTCCTAGCTAGCCAAGTCAATCCTCCTACGACATCAAATGCAGAACAAGATTCTTTACATTCTTCCATAATGTATTGTTTCATATTACTTATTGTCTCAACATTTATAATAATAGATGATTGAACCATTTCTTCAACTATTGGAGGTGGACGCATCGATTCAAAGTAATAAAATTGCAGGCGCGTAAGGTCTTCGGGCTTCAACAACTCTCTATTCCATATTGGTTCCAATGAGGGCTTAACCTCTCCCCTCACCATCTCTGCGAAGGCTTTAACAAATTGGCCTGCACCACGACCATCACATATAGTATGGTCCAAACTTAATCCCACAACAAACCCCCCACATGTAAAACGAGTTACCTACATAAAATACATACAACAACAAAAAAAAAAATGATATTTATACAAACACACATAAAACCATATAATATCATATCATAGTAGGGATACCTAAGAGAATTACCTGAACAACCAGAGGATGGAGGTCGTGAATAGGGGTATCCAGTGGAAGTCAGTAAAGTAGCTTCCCAAATGCTGGATTGTGGTAATCAAAATCTCCCAACGCTGAAAGGTTTTCGTCCGCCATGGCTTCTACAAACAGAGCACCTTCCCCCGTGCAATCCACTTCCAGCTCCCCATCTCCTTTGTTTCTCAGCCGCCCAGCAAAAGGAAAATAATACGCCAACACCTTGGAGAGAGCCTCCCGAATTACAGTCGCAGGATCTGCAGAAATGGTGTGAGAGGCATTGTAGACTAACAGGCAGTCGAGAATATTTCCTCTCACCACTGGGTAGTTGTCAACGACGGAGAGCTGGAGGATTGTTTTGGGGGAAGGCACGCACCATGACTGGATCACAGATCTTTACATGGAACTCTGTTGATGACCCTGCCTTCTCCATGACTGGATCGAAGATGAAACGATTGGCTGAGAATGGGGATTCAGCTGTAGGGTAATCCATTTTTGTAGGGGATTCAGCTGGATTATTCACGTGGGCTTTTTGATTCAAGTCACATGTTTATGGGTATTCAGCTGATTTATTCACGTGGGTCGCGTGGGGGATAAGCGTGTGAAGATCAAAGATATTATTCATCTTACGTGTTTTTTGCAAAGATGAAACTATGGAATGGGTATAGCTGATTTATTCACGTGGGATTCAGCTCGCAGGAAGATATTTACCTTTTTTTATACCCGGGGATGGAATCAGCTAACCTAGATTTCACATTACTGTGAAATTTACAGATATTAAGAATAAGCATAAGCATAATTATTAGTGTGTTTTTTGCGTGGATATTTGACTTTTATTTGGCATCTAAAGATTTTTCATTTTTTGTGATTTGTAAGTGTGACAATATTTCATCATTTGAATTTAAGAAGTATATGATATAGTTTTATTAGTGCATAAACACATAACAAGAAGCAAAAAGAATGAAATTATTGAATGATAAAGAAGCATCCTTGTGCCAAATACATTATAAGCATTTAGAATGACACAAACATAAAGAAGAACATATAACTTCATTGTTTTATTGATTTGGTCATTGAAACAAATAAGGGTTGGGTACATGCAGTACACTAGATTACATACTAACTTACAAGAAAGAAATGTTCCCATCAAAGTGTCTAAGAATAATGAAGGAATGTAGTCTTTTACTTTCACTTAACTTCTTATGTGTGTTGGCACCTCATTCAGATATATATGAATGATCGCCTGAAGCGCACGAAGCTACCGGGTCCCTCCTTTGGATTTACTTATCAAGATGTTAGCATGCATAACCAAAATGATATTCAACCAAGTATTCATTCAATCGTACGAACTCATTGCATACATTCAATTGTAAACACACATAATAAGGAAACATAACATATCATATCACAATTAACACACATTGCACCATGAAATCACCATATTCAGATACATCAACGATCATGATCCAACCACAATAATCCATTCATAATAAAATTATTACATACCTAAAATTGAATACATAACAATCAATACTAGTAATGCAAATTCATGCTCGCTAGTACATCAGAGTATAACACTAATACATCACACAGTCTCTTACACATGGTACCCAAAATAACGACTTGTAACATTTATATAGGGGTGGGGTCTTGCCCTTCACCGCCCATGCAATCTCAAAATAGACTGCTTGCTACAAATAATAATGCGTACATCCAAAAATAACCATAAGGTGTGTATGCTTTTCTATCAAATCTAATAATTGATTAATCCTATAAATAAAATTTTATTTAATCCTATTATTAGCTCAATCCATGCATGAAATTTTATCTTCACTTTGCATGTTCTTTCTCTCAAAAATATAGACTTTCCTTGGTCGTCAAGTCATCCTTCTTTTATCCTTTGTTTGGTCCACACTCCAACTATATTCCTGGGCATGAACCTCCTGCATGCTACATTATTGGTCCTTGCATGTGTACACACACCCTACTTGTGTGCCTCATGCCCCCACATGCTCTTGATACTTAGTCAATTTATCAGTCCAAAATTACCCCACACTATTACATTGTTGTCCTCGGCAATGGGGTTTCTTGACTATCTCTCCAAAGAATGAAAAGAATAAATAATGAATATACAAAGAATAAGTTATAAAGAATAGAAGTATTTAGGGCGCGCCTATCTCCTTCTCCTCAATCAGTAAAAAAATATCAGGTTACTCTCATGATCTCCAGCTCATTCCATTCTACTAGCCCCTTTTTCACTATATCTAGGACTGTCCCAACTATCCCTTCCATTTCCTTTGGAGTCATATCTTCCACTTTGTGCTTGAGCTCCCTTGTCACTCTAGCCAGGCCTTAGATCATTCCCTCTATAAAGTCCATCCTTTGTGCCACCAGCAACCCTAACTCCTCTATTCTTACTTCATTTGGCTCCCTCGTTTCCTTAAGCGTGTCGCGCTTCTTCGTAATTATGGATATCTTTTCTTCCCTTATGAGCACCTCATATTTCTTAGCCACAAGCACTTCATTATCTTCCTAGATTGTGTACACCTTAAGGATTTTTTCTGGATCTTGGCAGTTGTTCAGTGCACAACCTGACTTCTTCAGTTCATCCTTCAACATTTTCAACATGGAATCATAGTCCACAATCCTACTTGCTATAATATTCTTATTCTTCTCCTTTTCCTCCGCAGTGTCTACATGAGCTACCCCTTACACGGTCAGCCTCTCTTGAAGTAGCAGGTGAACTAAATCTTGCAAAAAATGCAAGGCCAGTGGGTATGTCTTCTTTTTTTTCTCATCAAATTCTAGACATGCCTCTAGAACCTCATTCCCAATGTTGGCTATGAAATCCAGAACTTCTTACGCTTCTCATCCCTACTGTGCACCTCAGTTAGTTTCTTGATCTCCTTCTCCTTATTTTTATTATCTTCTAACAATGTCCTAAGTGTGATCGCCTTATCCAAATTAATACGAGTCACCTCTATCACCATCTTTGTCAAGGCATTACTTGTATGTTTGTCAGTAAACTCAGTCGGCTTTATTATTATATGGGTCGCTTGAGGAACCTTCTTCATTTTATGCCTTATACATGCTTCCTCGTTGACATCAAAATTTGGTTCATCCATGTGCTTCTGCATTGTCCAAATCAACATCTTTCTTATACGCATGTTTACGCCCTTGGAGCCTATCATCTCCCACCTATATAATTTTTCATTAGCGAGTATACTCTGGAACCTCACGCAAATAATATTAAAAGGTTTGTTAACATACCTAGGGACCTCTATGTGCATGGCCTCTCCCCCCTTTCAACTACCCTTTCCTCTAAAATATTCTCGATGCACCCCAGATGGCTCACCAACACTCCTCTCCTTATCTTCATCTCCTCGGGTGGGGCCTTCTTTCTCACACTCACTATGTAATTATTCATCTCGTTGGGCATCCTCTTCCCTGGGTTCCTCTCCACCCATATTGACATCATGCGATGACTCCGTGTTCTGCGCATCCTTGTCCGAAAACCCCTCCTCCTCGCTATCTTCATGTGTCACGAGCTTGTGATTTTCTTCTTCTTTTTCTCTTAGCTCAACTTGGCCTACGTTTTCCTTAGCAATCTTTTCACTACCTCAGAGGGTCCTACACCACTGCTCTATGTTTTTTTTGTCCTCATTTTTCTCCTGTAGCGTTGGTGAAATTCGCTGCTCGGTTCCTTTTTTGTCTCCTCAGCTTCGAGATCAATTCTTACCTCCTATTCCTCCTACCTTAAAGGAGTATCCTCACACTACCTATCGGTGCCTATAATTGGATGTCTTCCAGTGTCATGATTAATTCTGCCACTGCTCTAACCTTCTCCTACTCTTCCTCCTCTTTCCTTAGAGGGATGATATCACGCGTTGTTCTATTCATGACTGTATTTTTTCCTATAGGTAGCTCTGGGAGTCTAAAATCATCCTCAATCTTCCATTTACCAATGTAGGCTTAAGGTAGGTGTATACCTTAGTTGCATCTATCTTTCCAACTACTAAGGTCATGGAGTTAATGATGATATCATAGTATCAATATAGGTTGACTTACCAGGATAAATGTAAATCTTTAGAAGCGTGTGGTAGTCGCGGTCTACCTTGTCCACATCAAACCTCAACTTTTGTGCATATGAAAATATGTTCACTTAGCCTTGGAAGTAGCACGTTGCTAACCCATATGGAAATTTACACCAAGGGCTCTTTTTTCCATTCTTCATGAAGAATCTCGAAATATAGTAATGCTGGTACACTACAAATTTTTCCTTCCTATCTAATACCGCAGGAAAGTTTCTTAGTATGCGCCGCTCATGCTTGAATGCCTCACGCATTCTTCTATACCACATATCCAATCTGATCTTATAAGCGCCTGACACACCATCACATGTGTATTCCTTGAACCTTTCGGCCAATGATTTCTTGTCTGGCAGATACTTCCATATTTTGTCCTTAGGGCCATCTAGTACCCCCCGAATCTCTATAAAAAAAATTGATAAGAGGATCACGTGCCATGTAATATTATCACTTGTGCGTGCTTCCTCAATGATCCCTTCCACAATGAATGCAACAAGATTGTAAATTTTTCCCTCCGTCATCTTCTTCACGATGTGGAGCTATTTCTTGTTTATTTTGCCCTATCTCTCCTGGTTATTGAACTTAGTCAAAAGATGCATGACAATTTTCACAACAGGGTTATTTTCCTTTGAGATGTCGATCATGTGCCCTCTTTTCTGATAATCCATTTCAACAGTAGTGGCGTCCACACCTACTTCATCATCTATATCAATGGTAACTCTATACCTAAGCTTTGTAGCCCTATAAGTCTCCCAATCAGTGGTGCGGTGATCCACACTCGTTATCCTATGAAGTAAAAGAAGTCCTCATGGACTATTGACATGAGCCACTGGTAAAGTCGGTTTGGTTTACCAAAATACAACAACTCATAAATTTATAGAACTCCCACTTTTTCCAAGGTCTTGTATCCTTCATCATCATTGATTTTCTTATCATCTTCAGTTCAAAGATTGGTCTTATTTATTAGTTCTTTCTCTATTTGATCCTTTTTTGCACTAGTGCAATGATTTTAATCATTGAATTTACTTATGCGGACATGAGATTCCCAAACATGCTTCATAATTATGCCCTCGTGATACTGCATTTCGGATAATATCTCTTTGGGAACTTCCTATACTTCCACTTCAGATTCCTTCTTATTTTTTCTCCTTGTGGCTGTTGCAGGTGCTCTTTTCGGTGCTATATCCAAATATCACAACTCACCCTTTCCTTCCTTTGCCTTCATACTTCCTCTATCTCCCTGGACTCATGTGACCTAGCTACAATTTATTCTTTCCAAACCCAAGATCCTTGTACCCTACCCCTCTCACTCCTTTTTCTCACTTTCAAACTTCTCTCAAAAGATCTCTACTTCAGCCATGACCAAATTTCCACATGTTCGATAGACTCTCATCTGTACTCACACTTCGCACTTGTTCGCACTTCAATTCACTCTTCAAGGCTCAAATACCATAACATGCAAGGTAAGAATGAATTATTGTGCACTCCTTTTATAAAATTTCAAAATTTCCCACATTAATTGCTCCTCACCTACCACCATACTCAGCTTTAATTGTGTTTTTTCACTTAAGCCAACTCAACTTGTGTCGCTACTGCAGATTATTTGCAGCTTCAGTGGTAACTTATCTGACCTTGTCCCTCTGCTTTATAAAAGCCACATACCTCCTGATGCATTTTCAAATCTTTTTTTCCCTTGTCCATAATCCTTTGTGCCAATACACCAAGGGGACCATCATGGGACGCCGCCTACCTGTGCATTACCTCCTTTGTTAATCATGGTCACATGTGGGACCTCCCATCAGCCATCGGGAGATTCAAATTTCAGCTCCTCCAGAAAACATTCATTCCTGGTTTCCCACTGTAACACCTTATGTTGTGTCAATCTAGTTAAAGGGCACCCTCATTGTTTTCTCCAACCTATATCCCCCTCACATCACTCAATGTATTCCCTATTTCCTTGTGCCTGTAACTCATCCCTAGAACCCTTGACAAGTTACCTGCAGTCCTCTACGCATAAATGGGTTAATAGGTGAGTGATCAAGTTCTTGCGCGCAAGGAGTGAAATATATTTATATTCAATACTTATTCATTTTAAAAATTTCAAATTCATTATTCTTCCCCCAGAAAGAAATCCAGTGAAAGGTACTTTTGTGCTATTGGAATTTCTAGGAAATTCTTTGCTTATAAAGCACCAAGAAGCTTTATTCTCATAGTAGGTCTGCCAAACTTACTACCATCGAATTAACCAAGCAACATGGTGCCATCCAGTATCTGCCTCTTGAAAATGATTTCTATTTAAGTAGTATCATTACATACATTGATGGTAGTGAGTAATTTTCTCAGATCCATTTATGAAATTTATCAGGCCATCTAGACTCTCCTTTTCACATTTTTGGTAAAAATCTAGTGATAGTTCACTACCCCAAAAAATGTGTGAGCAATAGCATCTTCATTTGAAGAAAGAACCTAAACTTTTGACCACTATAGTTTTATTCCAGTGAATTTAGAACACCTATAACAAGAATAAAAAATAATAAATTATTATTTTAATGATAAAGGAGCATCACATTCTGGAAAAATAAAATTGATGAGTATTAAGAATCACATCCAGAACATTTAAAGTAGAACCATCTAACCTTCATTTCATTGATTTGGTCAAAAACACTCAATAAGTTGGGTACATGCATTACATCAGACTACATTAACTTACATTAATTATAAATTTCCCAGGTAGGACCTAATAAAAATAGTAAGTTTTGGGATTGGATTACAAATCATTCATACTTTCCCTCATTTATTTCTATATCCACCATGAAGTTTACTTAAGGTTTGATCCAATAGCCAATTTCCAAAGATCTACGAGAGGAAAAGGTATTCATAGAGAAGTATACATATTTTTAAATAAGGTGAGTCATCCTATGTCTATTAAAATTAAAGCTAGTCTTGACTTGTGCTCGGCACTAAAATGCATCCTAAATTCAAATTAATTACACTTAGATGGTAATGCCATTCTGAGGAATATTCCTCACTCCAAAATGTTTATTTATAAGGTATTCTTACAAATGCTTGTTTTAACAATGTTACATCATCAATTTCTAGTTTTCCTAGATAAGTAGGGAAAGAGATAGATTTTACTTGTAAGGCTTGGCAGTTGGGTCCTGTAAATATCAAAGGATAGGTGTCTTAGATTCAACATGAAACTTGGTCCCTAAGCTCCAATATCATGAAGAATACTCAAATGTAATTTTCACCCTAACAATTACACCAATAGCCAGTGATGGGAACAGAAGAAGACAAAATATTTCCAAAATAGGATGGCTCAAACACATTTGACCAACCTCAAAAACACCATATCAATGACCCAGGGGTGAATTATAAGCAATAACGGGAGGTTCACCATGAACTCCTTATGATGTTTAAGTTCATCTTAAGAGGAGTTCATTACGAATTATTATCCCCTAGAGTACATGTTAATGACCGTCCTTTCTGAACCTCCATTGCACCTAATTTAGCCATCAAAATTTTCATCTGCACGGATCAGTAAAATGATTTACCCATAGCTCTTGTTATTCCAGAGTAATTTATATCACTTCTTCAAGGGTACCAATTGTATTCAGCCATCATCATGTCCAAATTACTCGGCTGCTTATATTCACAAGTCGTAAATAATCCGACCTTCAACCTCAAATAGAATGGTTGAATTAGAGAAATCATGGAATTCATTTCACTAAAACTCCCACCTTCTTGCGAATCAGAGTCCTATGGAAAGAATCGATATCACTCCCACAAAATAACATACCAAGGATAGAATCCACAAAGTTAAACTATCATCATGACTTTAGTGTTTCATGAAATTGTTACATTTTGAACTAGGTAAAAGGCCCAGAAGAAAGGTTTATTTTCCTTACTCTCTCAAGGGTAAACATTCATAAAAAGTATAATGGATGTAGTGAACATTCCAAATCCTATTTCAAATCCACAGTTCTATTTGTATTCCTATATATTGTGAACTGAATTTTGAAACCAAGCAAGGAGTCCTAATACATTCTTCATATAGATGTGTCACAATTACGCAGTATTGAGGATCAATAGGCTAAATATCACTCCAAAGCATTTCCAAGTCAAGAAGTTAGGCTCTGCTACATGTAGAAGGTACAGTAAATCGAGCCCATGTGGGACTTCAAGTTAAAGTGGTTTCAGTAGAAAGATTGAACGGTAATGGAATGACCTAGTTTCATAAGTATCAAGAAGTGTATTCATGAAGTCTCCCACCCAACTTGGAATAGATTAAATCTCTATGACAATCAGATTAAACGCTATGGCAATATCAGAGGTAAAAATATTATGTTAATCATAAAAAATCCTCTTCCATTGATAGTTTCTAATTGAGGATCCATCCTAGAGTGAAGTTTCAATGAAATTCTTAGCTCAGGGTACTTGATAAGGGAAAATCTTGATCATGGTATAATATTGTTATAAGAGGAATCCTGCACTAGAAGGTGATCGAGTGAGAGATAAATTAGCTCCTTCAAGTGGTTTGGCAAAAAGTGATGAAAGACCACAAATTGTAGTAGCTATTAGGCCACTTGAACTAGGATAAATTGACCTATATCAATCTCCTAACATCATCCCCAAAATCTCAAGTGTTTTCTTAGAGGGAGATGAGACATATCATCTTTGCTTAAAGATCTAGTTCCATAGTAAACACCTGAGAAACATTCCTCTATTCCTGATTTCGTGTCTAAACCAGCTGAGACTTTCACCATGGTTACAAGATTTACTTGGAGGAGAATCAATAATGGTGCAACAAGTAACCAAACCTAACTTTGAGGGCATCTCAAAGTTAAATCAAAACCAAGTGTACCATCAGCAAAGCATAAAATAAGTTTTCCATGATCTAAGAACAATAACCAAAGCAACAAGGCAAGGAAACAAAATCCAGACTATCACGATCCAAGAAAATCCAAGGTAACAAGGCAATAACACAAACCTAAAGAATCAATATCAACACCACACCCTCCCATACTGATAAATGGGTGGAGTGACACCACATATCTGTATGATTTGCCAAAAATCAACTACTCGAACACTAACAAAATAACATTGGGCTTCACCAGAATAGCTCCCCCACAAGAGAGACTATCAACATGCCAAAAGTGTCGAACATAAATATACAAAATCTCTCAACAAACAAGAGAGATACACTACACCTGCTAAAGAAAAATGCTCAAAACAAGAAGCATTACAATGCAGAAGGTATAGAAAGTGGAGTAAGAGGCTAAATGGTGAAGAAGACATGCCTGTAGATTCCTCTCAATGAATTCCTATGTCGCTGCCACAATTTATCATATATCCACCCCAAATTAATAGGTATGGATGAAGAGATGTTTGCATATGACTTGGTGTAAAATTCACAATGGGTGCATGCAAAGAAACATCAGAATGTGTGTCAGGTTGATCATGTCTGACAGCTGAAATATTCAAGGTTTCTCAAGCCTGAGTGAAGGTGAAGAACTCATTTGTTTCTCATGATCCTTAGAAAGAGGCAAGTGAACAAAAATAGGAGCTCTGTCAATGTGTGATCCCAATGAAGTATCTGCTTGAAAACCAATGTGATGGTGAGAATTTCACTTAACATGTGGAATAGGGGAAACAATACCCTGTGAATGTCTGTCAATACCTCCTCCAGTGAAACCCATAGAACAGAGCATGGGAGGACTGAATGCAGTGGTATGCTTCTCAAAAGAGCCATGCATATGAGTATAATTAGGATACACAGCATGTGTTACTGGAATAGGCACAAATGTGGAAGAGCATGTAGTAACAAGCCTCATAGGCTTAGGAGCATCAAGATCAATAACAGGCTCAATGACTGACAGATCAATGTCAGTGGGTACAAGAGAAACAACTGCAAGTGGACTAGGTGCATGGACATGGTTTTCCAAAATATGATGGCGATGTTGTAGGCTAGCAAGTGTTTACTGTAGGGAGTGTATTAGTGTATCCTTATCGTGAATGTGCGATTGTAGAAGAGAATTTTGCTTCTTGAGCGATCTATTATCTTCCACAAATTTTACAATATTGTCTTGAATTCCACACACTTCAGATAAAATTATATCATTCTTATAACCCATGATAGATACAATAATGTGACTCCCAAAAGTTTAGGACGTCGGGCTCAGCCGAAATTGTGCCCACAATTGATTACAACACTCCTCCATATTTGACACTTTATAATGAGTGAGTATTACAATATGGAACTTTATAATTATAGTTCAATTCTCAAAATAAATATTTCCAATGGAAAGAGCACAAAAAAATAAGTACTTTTGCAAAAAACGATGCTCAAAAAAAAGTTACCGATCAAAATATACAAGCTTGCTTTTGCCTTCACCACACAAATAAAATGAAAGGGGGCTAGAGTTAAGCACCTACTAGTAGGAATCACAAGATTTAAGCCCTCATATGACCAAGGGCTAAGGATTTCAATGGGTACAGATCTCAGAAAAATGTAAAAAACCCCATAAATTGATTTTTTGGGTTTTTCTCTTATTGACATGAATTTAGAGGTGAACCTGCGCATGGCTAGACAGATGTCAACAACAATATCCTACTCTGATACCATAAAATGAATGATAACCAAATTGTACCAAGCCAAGAACACAGATGTTAATCAAACACCATGATCAATAAGATGAAAGAAATTCTCAAGAATAACTTTACATAAAACCTTTACAAACAAATGATTAACAATCTCATATATTATTATGAAACTCAATGAAATATAATGAGAATGGGCATTGCTTATATAGGCAAGGAATAACAATCTAATAACCAATCAAGAGGTCATAGATCAAGACATAAATCAAGGATATGACTAGTCATCAAAGAACTAGTCAAGACCATAGATTTAAAAGAGAACTAGACATCAAGGATCTAGTCAATACCATAGATCAAGGAAAGAACTATACCTAACAACTAGATAATATCTCCTAATATCTAAATAAGATCAAAGAAATATCCACACACATAAGTGGGTGAGGATAAATACAATAAAGGTATATAAAGTACCTAGGTGAA
>JAHRHJ020001056.1:0-35676 GCA_019776745.2 Taxus chinensis | reverse complement strand
GTGTCAAGCTCATTTCTCAAGGGCGGAGGTGCAAAGCAAAATGTGAAAAATTTACATTTTTCCAAAAGGTTGTAAAAGGAAAAAAGGAACCCGCAGGCCCGTCTTAAAGTGAATCTCCCACGTGGACGGTCCAAATTCAAAATAGAAATCAACGAAATTTGTGCATATGTATCTGATTTTTCCACCATTTTCACTCCAGAGCTCCTGGGGATGCGTATTCTTATGGTTTTTTTATCATTTTTTGGAGTCTCCTGCATGCCAAAGAAGAGGAACATTAATCTGGTATCTTGGTTTGGTGGGGAAGATCTGTAAACATCTCTCACCATTAAATATGTAATATGACTATATGATTTGACCTAATTTTTCTTTCCTTGGCATGTGAAAGACCTGTTGATATCTCATTATGGTGAGGAAAATATGGGAACGTCTTTTACCATTAAGATGAGATCTGAGCTTTCAGCTCGATCTAATTTTCCTTTTTTCTTCCCAGGCACACAAATAACCAGATTTGATAGATTAGGAAAGGAATTGATTTGAAAATAGAAGGAAGAGTGATTTATCAGATGAAGGAGTTGAATGTGGGGGATATTTGAAAAGATCTTCCCCATGCGCACCTGAAAAAAATTTTGTAGATCTGATCCTAGGAATCACGATAGGGATCATTGTGCAAGCACCGTTCCACTCAATGTCTAGATTTTTCAGGGAGAAAAATCGGTTGTAAAATGTTATAAATGGCATAAATTTTCTCCATGAAAAGGGTTGGAAGGTTGGAGTCTTAGGGGTCAGAACTGATTTTGTAATAGAAAAAAGCTCTTGATAGAAACCCGTCTTTCTGAGAAGCTATTTGAAGAAACCTGTATATATCTCCTTTGTGTTAAATTTGATCATGTCAAGGTGGTTGTGAGTGTACAACCATTGAAAAGATCTAAGATTGTTCTAGAAAATTTCCCCTACTGATAAATTTAATCAAACTTGAGTTAATCTGTGTTATTTTTGGGCAAAATTTGTGTTTGCTTCATTTCTGAATGTCTGCAAGTAGTTTTTCTTGTTCCTATTGCATTCTTACATTGAAATATGTGTGAATCACACAAGATCTTATCCTTGTGATAGTTTGGTGGCATTTGCAATTTCATTTATCAGAAGAGATTTCATTTGATAGTGAAATAAAAAAATTTAAAATCACTGTGACTCCTAGCATGACTATAAGATTGTTTTTTAGCCTTTGAGGGTATCTTAGGCATGATGAAACAGAGATTGATAATGTTCAGTTAAGTTTTCCAATTTGAGCCTTCATTTTGGATCCTTGAAGTTTGTGTGAAAAGTGTTGATCTGGGCCTCCATTGAAGCACATATTTTGGTTAAAGGAACATCCTAGCTACTCTGAAGCATTCTATTGTTCAAGCTCTCCATTTTTGTAAAAGTTCTCAAAGATCTTGGTATAATCAAGTTTATCCTGCTTCACCTCCCACCAAAAATCATTTAAAAACAATCAATCCTACCCATACTACCCTTGTTTGTCCTGTGTGTATACTCATCCATAATTTCTATTACCAAAACATGCAGAAACAATCAAGTCTTCAATGTCTTTAGTAACCTGAATCTTTTTTAGGAAATATCTCCATTATCTAGAGTGACAATTCGTGAGAGTTAGGTTTTGTTGTATTGATCATATTTTCTTCAGGTCTCCTTAAATAACTTCACAAGGAAGGAATATCCCCATCTCCTCCAAAAACAACATGCTACAAAAGGGTCCTCTCACCCTGGTTGAAAGGAAAAACCATAAAGTAGTGAGGATAGATCAAATCCTCTTGAGGGTGCTATCCATTTCTCCTCATCTGAGTGAAAGAGGGCCAGTTAGATCCCATCCCCAGCTACAAAATGACTCTATTATGATCTATTTGTCTCTAAGCTTCCTGTCAAACCTGTGATGCTGCTCAGACTTTAAAGGAGAATCAATTTAGGTACCAACACCTTACTGGCATTTTGCTAGGGACAATTGTGATTACATTTCATATTGTTGAGACCAATTTGTAAACACTTCTTCCATTTATGCTCAAAACTGCTAATACATTATTCCAAACATTGATCAGTTGCTATATTCAGGGCATCCTGTAAGAAGTTCTTCAAAGTTACAAGTGTTGTGTGCAATATTTTCAGTTTTCTGACACTTATTGCACTAAGTTTCATTGATAAATCTGGATAAAGAAGAGTCAGGTCTTTCCATTTCCAATTGCTAGTATTGATAGACATTTGACAGATCATATTTTAGTGCATTTGCACAACTAAGGTGGAAATCCTTAGTGGCGACTCCCTGTTGATCTGATTCTTGATGAGTACCAGTGTCTTAACCTCTGTCAAGTGATTTTTGTTACTAATATTTGCAAAGATGGAAGGAAGAAGATCTTTCTTTGCTAGGGATCCTACTAGGACATTATTTCTAGAGCTAGGAAAAACAAAGTCAGAAGGAAGAAAATCCTGGAGAGTTTTTAGAGATCAACAGTCAAGAAAAGAAGTCCCCATTGATGAAAGTGACCAGCCTATCATTGAAGATTGCCATTCAAGTGCTTCTGAATCAGGTAGTCTCTTTGTGGAATTGAATTCTCCATCTAGAGAGGGGCCTTCATTTGATTTTGAAAATTTTTGCTTCTCATTCTTCCCCTGTCTTTTCAAAAGTTGATAGGGTTTTCCAAGAAACAAGGCCTTTAGGGGATATCCATTTTGAAAGTTATACTCTTGTGTTTCAAAGACCCTCTACCCCTTATCAATTTGTCTCTCCTCCAGGGTCACCTCCTCAAAACAACATGGCCCATCCCCCACCCAGACCTCCATTTGTTGTAAATACCTTTGGGCCTATAAATTTTTAGGGATGGTTGGTTATCCAAATGTAGTTCCCTAGGATGTAAGAAATAGATTACCAAAGTTCCAAGGAAACAACGCTATAACTGGTGATCAACATTTAAAGCTTTTTATCAATATGATGGAAGACTTTGAGATTGAACATGAAGATGTATATATCAAATTGTTTATCCATACTTTGGAAGAGGATGTCAGGGATTGGTATAAAGCTTTTCCAGATAATTCCATTGATTCTTGGACTGAGATGAATAATGCATTTAGATTGCAGTATGGTGATAGAACTGACCCTAGGTTTCTTCTGTCAGAATTTGAAAACATCAAGAAGAATCCTAATGAGTCAGTACATGATTTCAACACAAGGTTTAACAAGACCTTGAGGAGATTTCCTGTTAGCTTAAGGCCATGTGATGAATCATGTTTGATCAAATATTCAGATGCATTTGATAAAAAAGATTCTTACTACTTGAGGGACAAAAAACCTACTAATTTAAGGTAGGCCTTCACCATGGCTCTGCAAATTGAAAATAACATCAAGGAAATTAGAAAGCCTCCAAAAAGGGAGGGTGTGAAACTAATTAACCCAAAAAAGCCTCAAGACAAGCAAGGCTGCTGATTTGGAAGAAGTTGTGAAAACTTTGGTAGGGGATATCAAAAGAAATATCATACAAATTAGCCCAGATAGAAAAGGAATTGGGAAGAGTTCACAAGGTCAACACAAGCAACAAGGCCAAGACAGGTTTACAAATGACCAAAGATCTGATGACAGAGGCAAGGGACCTATTGGATTTGGAAATAGACAGTCCCAAGCCAGGGAAAATAGAATGGTACCTGATCCTTTGGCTGCCTAGAGTTGTTGTTTTGGAGGAGACAAATGTCATTGATTGGTGTGACAGATGTTTCATGCCCCATGCTCCATGTGAGGAAGATCAGCAAGAAGAAGAAGAAGTTGATGATGATAATGATGATGATGTTTGTATGATGGGTTGCTCCATGAGCTCACAACAAGGGGCAACTTCAACTGAGGTGATAAGTGCTAGGACTGCTACTGATTTTTAGGATTGCATCCACCAGGTACCTATTCTTCCTCCCTCTCATACTTTAGAAATAGATATTGTATAAGATTTTGAATTGCCCAATAATGACTTTGAATATTTAAGGGCTTTAATGATAAAGAAGTATGATGGAGGAATCCCATCTGAGGAGGATAGGTAGTTATTGATGAATGTTGTTGTGGCTCAAGAAAAGGAGCACAACACAAGAAGTAGGGTTGTCAAAGGGAAAGGGCCTCAGGCTAAACCAAACACTCCATTACTTTCAAATATTCTTAAAGAGGCTCCTAAGAAAGATGCATCTGCCAAAGGCCTTTTTGTCCCGAATAAAAATCATACCCCTCCTCATTCCCAAGCTATCAAAAATCATGTGCCATCTAATGAGTGTGTCAATCCTTCCTTCCAATGTTGCCTTGCCAAAGTATATCCCTTATGATATTTCCCAAGTCTTGAGACAGATCAAGATTTCAGTTCCAATTGTTGAGTTGCTTAGGATTCTTGAGCACAAGAAAAGGGATTTTGAATATTTGGGGCTGAAAGAGGAGAAGACTGCCCTAGGTAGAAATATAAACATTGTGGAAACTCCCCCAGTCATTGAAGAGTTAGAAACACCACCAGTGTTGGAGGAACTAGGTGAACCACCTGAGGTTTATTTGGGGACATCCTTGGTGGACTCTCAGCTAAATTTGGATCCATTCTTCACCACTCTAATCATTAAGGATAGACTGTTACACAACTGTATGTTTGACTCAGGGGCATCATGCAATGTCATGCCTTTGGAAGTCATGAATGAGCTAAATATTAAAGTAACAACAGCATATGGGAAGTGTACTTCCATGGATTCCAGAGAAGTGCCAGTGGTGGGATGTGTGAAAGGTCTGGTGGTGTAACTTGTAGCTTACCCAGGTAAAAACCTGAAGCTTGATGTTGTTATTGTTGACTTCCTAGCCAAGTGGGGTATGTTGTTATCTAGAAAATGGGCTGCAAGTGTTCGTGGGAGTGTTCAAATGGACATGTCCTATGCCACCATCCCAATTGAGGGCAGCCTTGTCAGGTTGTATGGAGAAAAGAAGATGTTGCACCTTATTGAAGATCCCAACAATGCATCCTATGAAGTATTGTACACAAGTGTTGATGTTGATAACTTTGTAGGATTTGCTGATGGAAAAGAGCAAAAAATTGAAGAATGCAAGTGTCTTGAAAGGCAAGATCTCCTTGGACTTTATTGTTTGATGGAGCTTGCTCCAAGTTTGGAAATTGTTGGTATTGTTCTGATTTCTCCATGCTAGGAAAAGTTTGTTTTTTCTTTCAAACTCGACTTTGAGTGCACTAACAACATTGTTGAGTATGAGGCAATGTTGTTAGCTTTGATTTGCTTGGAAATATTGTGTTAAGGACATCATTGTCAAAGGAGATTAAAATTAATTATAAAGCAAGTCAGAAAATTTATGCCACAAAAAATCAGTGAATGAAACAATACAAGCATGCAGTTTGGGATTTCATTGAGATGTTTGATTCATTCAACATTTGCATCATGATAGAGTTCAATGATTTGGTATTTGCAGTATTGGGATCTCAATGTTTGATAATTGTGTAGTGTCCCCATATTGTGAATATGATGTTGAGGTATTAACAAGGCCATCTGTCCCTGACAACATTAAGCATTGGCAAGCTTTTGATGATGATGCTCAAATAAGAAGATTTATGTAGAACAAAGGGGATTTTTTGGATCAAAGTTTGATTGGGAGCCAATGGTGTGTGCAATAGAGGGAAAAGAAACCTTGTTTGGAAAGGTGCATCATCCAACTAAAGACTAATACCATTCCTAGAGGGATAGTTTCCTTGAATCCAAATTTTCATAATGCTGATTGCATTATTAACAGATATATAGCAGCCTCAAGGGATGTTGAGGAGCATGATCTTGGTACAAAGGAGAAACCAAGAAATTTTTAGTTGGGAGCAATCTCAAACAAGGAAGAAAAATAGTCTTACGTCCAATTGCTAAAGAAAAGATCAAGATTGGATGGCTTGGATTATTCTTAACTAAAGGCATACAGAGGAGGATCTATTTCAACATGAGATTCCCTTGGAGTTAATGCAAAACCATTTAGGTAAAAAAGAGGCCAATCAATCCACTCTTATCTCTTAAAATGCAAGAGGAACTGAAGAAACTGAGGGATGGAGGGATTATTCATCCCATAAGGTATTCTTCTTGGGTTGAGAAACCTAGTACCAGTTTTCAGTAAGAAATGGTGGACTTAGGGCTGAAAGGCCAAATAGATTTTAGGAATCTAGAAATAAGCATTCAATTGGTGGATAATTATCCTTTACTTATATTAGAAAACATGTTCTTAAAATTTTTGGTTCTGTTCTACACAATGGTGACCTCTCAATGTTAGACATTGTTTCCATATATGGTTTCATAGACATCTAAGTTGTGGAGGTCTCAAGGAATTAGAAAGGATGGGTGAACAACCTTGCACCAATATGACATGGAATCTTAAACCATGTTAGGGTGAGAGGTTTGGACTTGGCTAAGATTATGCTGAGAGAAACTTTCAAATTGAGGTATGGAGGTAGAATAAGTTAGGGAATTTTTAGCAAAATTGATGAGTTCTGAGTGGTACAAGGATGTGATTTTTTATCTCAGACAGGTTTAAACTTAAGGTTATATTTGAAGAACTAGAAAAGAGGTGAATTAAGTTGGCTTCCCATAAATGATGTCATTGATGATTATGGGAAAGCTTGATTTTTTAAGAACCCTGAGTCAAGTCCTCTCCCTAAGGTGCTTACTGAAGATCTATAAATTGTTGACCTATCTTAAGGATTTTGATGGGGATAATGTTGATCTCCATGGAGGAGTTTGTGGAATTTTGCTAGACAATTTGACACAAGATCAATGAAGGATAATTATTGGTGGCCAACTATCTTCAAGGATACAACTCTTTTGGTTAGAACATGTGAGAGTTTCAGTGGTTTCTCTGGAAGACTGAAAGCCTCATACTCCCTTCCTTTGCATCCTTTATCAATTGAAGCCCCATTCAAGAAATGGGGAATGGATTTCATTGGTGAGATTTCAGACCCTTCAAGTGTTGGCCATAAGTGGATTCTTGTAGCCACTGATTACTTCACCAAGTGGGTGGAGGAAATCCCCACCAAGAGATCAACACACCAAATTGTCATGGACTTCATGCTGAACCATATCATCTGTAGGTTTGGGGTGCCAGTCAAAATTGTTGCTGACAATGGCATGAGCTTCAGAGCTAAACCCTTGGTGGAAATGTGTAAAGAATATGGGATCAATTTGACATATGACTATAATTATAATCCCCAAGGAAATGGACAAGCTAATTTCAGTACTAAAAAATTGTTAAAGATTATCAGAAGAACCTTGGAGCTTAACAAGAGAAAATGGGGTGAGTAGTTGAAATTTTCTATCTGGGCTAACCGAATTACTGTTAAAAGAGCCACTAGGAAGAGTCCATTTGAGTTGGTGTATGGAACCTAGGCCCTGCTGCCCCTACATATGTAATTATCCTCATATTAGTTCATGTAACAACTGGAAGATCAAGAAGTAATTCCATATGATGCATGCATTAACTAGATTGTTGAACTTGATGAAGAAAGGAGGGAATCCCACCAAAGGCATGTAAAGATCAAAGAAAAGCTGAAGAATTTGTTCAACAAGAAGGTCACTCCCAGAGCTTTCAATGTTGGAGATCTTGTGTTGCTATGGGATAGCAGGCATGAAGATAAGGGCAAACATGGAAAATTTGACGCTTTATGGATGGGCCCTTACTCCATTGATATTAGAATTGGTGAAAATACCTTCTTCTTGAAGGACTTGGATGGGGAATTGCTTGAATTGCCTATTAATGGAAGGCATTTGAAACATTTCCTCGATTGATTCCCTAGCATTAAGGTGAACATCATTTGTACAGTGTATAGTTTGTTGGTTGTTTCATGTATTTTTTGTTTTTTGTTCATTCTGGTCCTTGGTAACCTATTTTTTCTAGTTTCCCTGTTCATTTTTGGGAGATCGTTCTGTTTCTATACTCTACAAGATGACAAATTTTCCCAATGGATATTTTTGGCACTTGGTCTACCTTTGTTCTTGTGGCACTCATAGAGAGTTCCCATCCCCGAGTCGGAGCCGATGTTGGTGCTTAAAATAGTTTCGCCCCATTTTGTCATTGAAAATCTATCAATTTACAGCCTCTGCCATATATTATCTCCCTGTGTTGTGCCTGAGAAGTCTCTGCCTTCCTTTTGTTTCCGTAATCAATCCATTCCTGGGCCGAGGATCATGTATGGATCCATGGTTCTTTCCTTGTTTCTCTATTTATCTGAAAGGGTCTGTAATTTGGGTCTCCCGTTCTATGTTCATCTAAAACTTGGGCTCTCCCATTCTTTCCATTTTCCACAGTCGGGATTTATTATCCTTGTCATTTTTTACCCTAATTACTTGATGAAAAATTAATGGATGTATCTCGGAGGGAAGTATTTGAGCCTTTTAATATTTCTAAATTCTCTGTCCTTGGAGAAAATTTCATCTCTGGGCTCAAATGATTGTTTTTTCGCATTTTACGATTTGATGGGTGTTTCTCCCGGTCAAATTTACATCCTTGCATCAACAGGAAATACGGCCTCTTTTGGTTTGATGTGGCTTTGCAAGGTACTTCAAAAATTTCATGAATCACCTCAATTTAAAAAACTTGTCTACGTGGAAGAACAACGCTCATTTGAAGATTTTCTTTTCATTTGGCCTTGGAGTTGCATCAGGAGGACAAGTGGAGGTTTCCACTACTTTTCCCAGACTTAGACAAAATTTTTATACAGCCAATACTATTTGGTAGGATAGGGACATGTGGTGAGCCCACACTCATTCAGGGTCTCTACTTTGGGCACCATTTTGAAATTGCGCCATGAAGACACGTGGAGGCTTCCGTCAGGGTCTTCCCATACTTAGTCTTTTTCAAAAGGTTTTGGGAGGCTTGGGACACGTGGAGGGACTACGCATGTTTGGAAACCAGCCCTTGAGTTTTGTTTTAAAGAAGCACCAAGAGGACACTTGGAAGCCTCCGCTCACTTTGCATTTTTCTAGGACTTTTCAATGGCCAAAGGAGATTGCCTCGGACCCTGACACATGGCACCTTCCATTGAGATTTAAGGCTTCAAATAATTTTTTCTGGGCCAAGACACGTGGTGAGCCCACGCTCATTCAAGGTCTCAACTTTTGGGGACCATCTCAAGATGCTCCATTGTGACGCGTGGCTATTTGAAAAGTCAAAAAGGTGGGGAAGCAGACCATTGGGAGTAACTTGGATTTTTTTCCTCTTAAAGGATTAAAATATCAAAATGACCCGCAAGCCCGATAAGAGAGAGGTCAAGGTTGGCTTTGAAAATTCAAAGGGGAGGGGAGGCAGACCATAGAGGAAACTCAGTTTTTTTGCCTCTTGTCACCAAAAGGATTAAAACATCAAAATGCCTTGCAGGCCCGACAGAGAATAGTAAAAAAATTTCCCTGGGACCCACACAGGCTAAAGAGGGGCGGAGCTTTCAGGGGAAACTTAGAAAATTTTCCCTTTTCCAAAAAGGAGGTGAAATAGCATAATTTGGTAGCAGTTCCTTTGGGACCCACCTTAGGACACATGTCAGGCTCATTTCTCAAGGGCGGAGGTGCGGAGAAAAATGTGAAAATTTTACATTTTTCTAAAAGGTTGTAAAAGGAAAAAAGGAACCCATATGTCCATCTTAAAGTGAATCTCCCACGTGGATGGTCCAAATTCAAAATAGAGATCAACAACAGTTGTGCATCTGTATCTGATTTTTCTGCCATTTTCCATCCAAAGCTCCTAGGGATGCGTATTCTTATGGTTTTTTAATCATTTTTTGGGGTTTCTTGCATGCCAAATGAAGAGGAACATTAATTTGGTATCATGGTTTGGTGGCGAAGATCTGTACGCATCTCTCACCATTAAATATGTAATCTGACTATCGGATTTGACCCAATTTTTCTTTCCTTGGCATGCAAAATACCTGTTGATATCTTGGTTCGATGAGGAAAATATGGGGACGTATTTTACCATTAAGATGAGATCTGACCTTTGGGATTGATTTGATCTTCCATTTTTCCTTCCCGGGCATGCAAAGACCTAGATTGGAAAGATTCAGGGTGGAAGTGGTTGGCAAGTAAAAGGAAGAGTGATCTACCAGAGGAAGGAGTTGAATGCGGGAGATGTTTGAAGAGATCTACTCCCTGAGCACCTGACAAATTTTTATAGATTTGATTCTGGGAATCATGACAAGTACTGGTACACTCAATGTTTGGTTTTTTGGGGCGAAAAATCTATTGCAAAATGTTATAAAATGGCATGATTTTTTCTGTAAAAGGGGTTGGAAGGTTGGAGTGTTAGAGGTAAGAACTGATTTTCTAAGAAAAAAGCTTGATAGAACCCATCTTTCTGAGAAACTATCTGAAGAAACCTATTTATCTCTTTTGTGTTAAATTTGATCATGTCAAGGTGGTTGCGAGTGTACAGCCATTGAAAAGCTCTGAGATTGTTCTGAGAAACTTTCCCCTGCTGATAAATTTAATCAAACTTGAGTTAATCTATGTTATTTTTGGGAAAAATTTGTGTTTGCTTCATTTCTGAATGTCTACAAGTAGTTTTTCTTGTTCCCATTACATTCTTACATTGAAATCTCTGTGAATCACACAAGATCTTATCCTTGTGATAGTTTGGTGGCATTTGTAATTTTATTTATCAAAAGAGTTTTCATTTGATAGTGAAATAAACAAATTTAAAATCATTGTGACTCCTAGCATGACTATAAGATTGTTTGTTAGCCTTTGAGGGTATCTTAGACATGATCAAATAGAGATTGACAATGTTCAGTTAAGTTTTCCAATTTGAGCCTTCATTTTTTATCCTTGAAGTCTGTGTGAAAAGTACTGATCTGGGCCTCCATTGAAGCACATATTCTAGTTAAAGGAAAATCCTAGCTACTCTGAAGCATTTTGTTGTTCGAGCTCTCCATTTTTGTAAAATTTCTCAAAGATTTGGTATAATCAACTTTATCCTGCTTCACCCCCCACCAAAAATCATTCAAAAACAATTAATCTTACCCATACTACCCTTGTTTTTCATATGTGTATATAGATGCACAATTTCTATTTACAAAACATGCAGAAACACTCAGGTTTTCATTGTCTTTAGTGGCCTGAACCTTGCTTAGAAAATATCTCCATTATCTAGAGTGACAACTCGTGAGAGTTAGGTTTTGTTGTATTGATCATATTTTCTTCAAGGTCTTCTTAAACACTTCACAAGGAAGGAATTCCCATCTCCTCCATAAACAACAGACTACAAAAGGGTTCTCTCACCCTGGTTGAAAGGCACAACCATAAAGTAGTGAGGATAGATCAAATCCTCTTGAGGGTGATATCCATTTCTCCACATCTGAGTGAGAGAGGGCCAGTTACATCCCATCCCCAGCTACAAAATGACTCATTATGATATATTTGTCTCTAAGCTTCCTGCTAAACCTGTGATGCTACTCAAAATTTGAAGGAGAATCATTTTGGGTACCAATAGATTACATTTAACTCGTAAATTACATGTATAAAAATGAAAGTAAATAAAACATAACACAATATTTAAGTGAGAAAACCTTTTGGCAAAAAACCCATTGAAAATATCCTTATCTTTATTGATAATTTAATATCACACAACACTCCCACTATTTCCTTTATCACACACAATTACAACCTTTGAAATGTTTTATAAACATTTTCTCAATGCAGAGTACTTGCACACATATTTCACATTCATGTTTCTTGCTTATTCTTGCACATAGCTCGCATCATTTATCATTATGTGTGTAACCAATCTCAAACGAGATCACCCTCTTATATACAGGGTGTGTGATGCATTTTATTACTTCACTCTTATAATTCAAATTTGAATTAAGAGTCATCTTACACTTGTTGGCATGTGGTTCAACTTACTTATATTTTAAACATAATTTTTAACCAAATCCTTTTAATAGTCTTTGGCAGATTTTTATTACAAACCCCAACACTCCCCCTTAATATTAAGTAGGGAAATATGCAAAATTACATTTTTATACAAAGGACTTACAATCCATAAATCAACAAATGATGATTTAGGCTAGCTAGTAAACACATAAAGATTGTTTCAAAACACATGCCAAATCACCTTTTTCTACAAAATGAATTAGAATCCATAAACCATGAAAAGTGGTTTAGGCTAGCATGTAAACAAAGATCTTTGTTCTACATAATTTTAAAAAACCACTATACACAACTTTAATTTTCTACAGGATTTTAGAAAAACATTCCACGGTACAAAGCTTTGAGTGTTTCACGGATGTTAAAAAATATGTGGTACAAGGCTTAGTGTTTTGTGGACTTTTAAAAAAAAATTAGGAATTCCACGGTACATAGGAACATAAAAAAATTATCAAGATAACGTGATAAAATATAAAGTTTTACATAAGATGATGAAGTCCTTTATAAAACAAGAATCTCTAATATCTAGTGTTTCATTGGACATTACAAGTAAACTCACATGTAGTGATTTTTTACAAAATGGAAATAGTATTGAGAGTTTTCATTAGGTTGTTAAGAGGTGGCATTATCATACACATTCACCCTCCAAGGAAACTCTAAAAATCCTAACCTAACATGAAATTTGTAAAACTTTACCTCACACAATGGCTTTGTAAAAATAACCGCTACTTGATCTTCAGTGGAACAAAACTTGAGATCAATGTCACCCTTTAGATTTTTCTCCTAAATAAAGTGCGTACGTATTTCAATATGATTTTTTCTTTGATGTTGAACTATATTATTTACAAGAGCCCATGCAAAATTGATTTTCACATAGAAGATGAGTTCTTATTTTGACACACATATGAAGTTCAACCAATAGTCTTTTCAGCCACATAGGTTCCTTTTTTGCTTCCATAACACTTCTATACTTTGCTTCGATAGAAGAGATAGATACTATTGGTTTCTTCTTGCTGCTCCAAGTGATTTTGCCTTCACCTAATTTGAAAAAATATCTAGAAGTATATTTTCTATCCACAATATCACCAACAAGGTCAAAATCACAATAACCAGATAAATATGCATTATTACTACACTAATAATACAAGTCATAATTGAGTGTACTTTTGATATACCTCAAAATCATTTTCGTCATTTTCCAATGATCCTCATAAGGATATTGCATGAATCTAAACACAACTATAATTGCATAATATATGTCAGGACTAGTGATAGTTAAATAAATCAAACTACTAACAAGTTGTCTGTACTAAGTATGATTAAATTTATCGCATGTAAATTTTGTATCTAATTTAACACCAACTTTCATAGGAATGGTAACATATTTGCAATCAAGCATGTTAAATATTTTAATAAGATTATTATCATACTATGCTTGAGATGCAACAATATGTTTGTGATAATAATCATGCTTAAAAAATGATTCAGTAGTCATAAATTAGTCATTTCAAAATGTTGTCTTAATTTCTCTTTGATTTTAAGATTTAGATTTTTATCACTACTAGTAATTAATAAATTATAAACATATAAAACAATAATGATAATATGACTTATCTTTTATATTTTATATATAAATCATTATCAGTAAACCAATTTTTGAAACCAAGATCTTGAAAGAAACTATTTATCTTAACAGACCAAGTTCTAAGAGCTTGTTTAAGACCATATACAAAAATTTTAAAATTATAAAAAAATAATTCTTTAAAATGTTATTCAAAAACTTTAGGTTGATGCATGCAGATTTATTCTTTCATATAACCATTTAAGAAAACATTTTTAACAGTCATTTGATGAATCTCCCCTTCATGTTGAAAAACTAGAGCTAGAAGAATTCTAACGATGCTCATTTTGGCAATGAGAGCAATTTTTTCTCAACATAATATATACTAGGTTTCTGAGTAAACCCTCTAGATACTAATATTTTCTTGAACTTGTCTATCTTATCAACATAGTTATATTTGATGTTATACACTTATCTTGATTCTACATTGCTTCTTTTAGAAGGAAGATGGACTAATTCCCAAGTTTTATTCTTGATTAGAGAATTGTATTCAATTTTCATAGCTTTAATCCACCTTTCATCTAGGTCAAATTCTTCAAAGGATTGAGGTTCAACCTCATACAAAGTTGACAAGACATGATAATTATGCTGACTATGGGTCATCTTTATTGGATTATTAGGCCAAGAATTAGAAACCAAAATTTGAGCCCATTTAGTAATTTTAGATTGAGACATAGATTGAGAATACTCCCCTTCATTATCCATATCAATCATATCTAAAGAAGGATGCTCATTCTCTTGGAAATTTTTTTTCAATATCTTTTAGAGAAGGGTTAAGGGTTTTAGATTTAGGGGAAAAAGAGGAGGGGAGAGATTAATTTTCAGCAAATAATTTATCAAGAACATAAAAAATTCTTGTTTTATATGATTTCATGTTTGGATAGATCATATACTCTTAATCCTTTTCTATGATCGTCATTCCCAACAAAGATGGAAGAGTAGGAGGTATGATCAATTTTCTATCTCTTAGCTTTAGGAATGAGAAGGGAATCATGACAACCAATTATCTTTAAATGAGAGATATCATGTTTCTATTTAGTCCATACTTCATGAGGTGTAGTTTGATGTAAGGCTTCAGTAGGAACCCTATTTAGAATGTGGACAACAATGTTCATGATTTCAACCCATTAAAACTTAGGAACTTTAGAAGCATTGTCCTATCCATTTCTATTATGGTTTTATTATTCCCTTTTAACTATGTCTTTTTGTTGTGTGAAATACATAAGTTGTTAACCAGGTATCCAAATTTTACAAGACACACAAAACTCATTAAACTTATTATTCGCATAGGTCACCTCCATTATACATTCTTATTATTTTAATTTTTCAAGTTAGCCTTATTCTCAACTAGGGCTGCAAACTCTTGAAACTTAGACAAAACGTTATATTCTCTCTTAATGTAGTATGACCAAGTTATTATAGAAAAGTAATCAATGAGACTTACAACAAACAAGGTGTTCTGAGATGTTTTTACTTTCTTACTATAAAATAATGAAGATAAATAATAAAAACAAAACCAACCTCAAAAGATGATGAGGTTTACCAATACCCACGATGATGGATGTTGAAGTTGATGTTTGATCGAAGTTGGTTGAGTTAGGATTTAAATTGTAAATCCTCATGTTATGTAAATTAACCTATGCTCAAAGACACTAAACAAGAAGGATTAGATAAATGGATAGACGAGTTGCTCAACAAAGGATGATTCCAGGAATCCAAAAGGACTTCCTTGGAGGATTTCAACTCATTTTGTAACAATTAAGTGAATTGATAATGATGTCGATAAAGATAAAGATATATGATCAATACAGATATATGGATAGTAGACAAGAAGCCCTAGAACTCCAAATTGAAAGGAAGGTCTTGTGCAACTTCAAAGGTGGCCCAAGAAAGGGTAGATGTAATTTTTACACATTCAAAGTAATCATACCAGAAATCTTGTTGGATCTCGGTCTCCTGTCTTGATTTTGTGAAGGAATTCAAACTAATAGCACAAGTTTCAGCTCATGTAAGATGTTGTATTGTTCCTAGAAGAAAGGGTGTTGGATTATGGGGAGGTCATAAATATTGGTAATTAGATGTGAACGACTAGGAACTGCCATCTAACAGAGAGCCATACTTGGAAACAATAATGTTAAATGTTGAGGATTTGATAAAGTATGATACAAAGCTAATAAAATGATAAAGTGATAAATTTGAAAAGAATCACCAACAATTTAGGTCTATCATTGGAGATTAGGGTGAATCACTAGCGATTTATGTAGTTTTGACATAAATGGGAGTTTGAAGTTTTAAAATGATGTTTTTGATTGATTTAAAAGTTTGATATGACTGAAAAATAATAAAAAGAGATTGAGGAATACCTTTGAGTGGTTTTGGAGCTAAAATATGCCTCAAATATTTAGTGAAAAGGATCTGAGTAGATAAGTTGTCACTGAGATGTTGCTTGAAGTTTGAATGATGAAAAAAACCACCAAAGTGCTTGAAAAATTTGATGTTGATGCCTAGTAGTGCTTGAAGATGTCATGGATGTTGTAGTGTCATAACATAGAGTGCAAGATTGAAAATTATGTCCAAGATTTGAGATTGAAGATCCCCTAAGGGAAAGGTGCATTTATAATCACTGTTAACTGAATCGTCGACGATTTGGTTTTTTCAAGAAAACAACTTATAAAAGTGGTTAAAACCACTTCTAATCATGGATTTTAGTTTTGGGTTTGGGTAAATGACTAAGGGGATGTTGAAGGGCTGAGGTGAGGAGGTTAATAAGGTTATGATATTATTGAGAAATTTGATTTGTTTTTTTTTATTTGATTTTAGTTTTTAAGTGGTTTTGGGTGGTTTTGAAGAGGTAAAATGAGATTTTATAGAAATTGTGAAGAATATTTACATGGATTAAATATGATGGGGGTTTTAGATTTAGGATAGGGGATGTATGAATTAAATAATGACCTTGATTAATATAATTGTGAAGATAGTGTATATGATGAGGGAAATTAGTGGTGCAAATTTTGAGTGATTACATTTTCCCCTTTTTGTCAAGTAGTTTGGTGTAGGAAAAGTGCTAGACAAAAATGATTTATGATAGATTGATTTGTATGGGTGATCCCCCTCAAAATGGGGTGAGTCTAGTGTAATGTAAGGAACACCAGTTTGACAAGGTTTTTGGAGAAGTTTGATATGCATTTCGTTGAAAATTACCCCAAGACAGGGTATTGAAATGATAGGTGCTACTATGGAATCAAGTGATAGGGGAACTAAAGGGTTCATTTCCTATGGACATATGATTCATAAGGGTAGGTTGTAAGGATGGGGAAGTCAAGTGATGGGGGAAAAGGGCTCACATCCCATAGACGTATGACATGTCCCAAGGTGATTTGATTTTTGACATTTAATTGTTCGAGGATTAGGGTCCTTTAAATGAGACAATGTTGAAAAATGTGATAAAGTGGTGTGATTTTGAAAAATATGATGATTTAAAAATAGGATGAATCGCTAGCGATTCAGAAAATCACTAGTGATTAGGGTGAATCGTTGTAGGATTCAAGGAATCAACAGAAATTGTTGTGAAAGTTTGGGGAGGCTATAAAATCCCTAGGTCAGTGGTGAACAGTTCATTTGTGTGACTTGTTTTGTGAATTGGAGATCTTAAGTGAGTGAAAAATGTGGTTGGAAGGCAATGACATCATCAAGCAAAGAACAAAGACCTAAACACGTAAAGGTAGGCTTCCAAATTTATTGGTTTTAGTGGTTTTTAGCTAGTTTTTTATGTTTTTGTCATTTTCGAGGGTACAATGGATGTGTTTTTAAATCACCGGAATCGCCAACAATTCAAGTTGATCATCAGTGGTTTAAGTGAATTTTTGGCAATTGTCTATTTTTTCTACGACCGGGTTTATTAGTTAGGAAGTGTTGTGTTGGATAATTTTTTTGATAACTTTTTTGATAACTATGGATTCTAATGTGTTTTTTTGTTTGTTTTATGGCTACAGGTGATGGCGAAGTTGACTATTCGAGATAGGATTCAAGTGATCCTAGTAGAGGTATGAGATGATATGTCAGAGGATGATTGGAGTCATGTGGAGGAGGTGGGGTTTATAGGGATGCGAGATTATAGACATTCATAGATGTCGAGGGTTATTGTTGGCTTTGATGGAGAGATGAGATCCAGTCACTTATACATTTTGGTTACCGAAAGGTGAGATCATGATTACTATGGAGGATACCATAGGATTACTAGACTTCTAGTCCATGGAGAGGGTATCTATATATTAATGAGATGGAGAGAGAGGATTCCATGAGGATATTATACAGAGATGAGGAAGATGATGTCATATATACATAAAGGGATTTTTATTATCAATCTCTATATTCTGTAGAGAGAGAGAGAGGGTTGTACACAGATGACTATGTTGATGATGGGTATCTCATGCTTTGCTTTACCTAATTCTGGAGGAGGAAGATTCCCATGGATGATGACAGGAGTAGTTGCGAAGATGATGGAGCATCATACTCTATTTTCTTGGGCTCCTGCATTATTAGCACAAACATATAGGGAGTTGTGGGCTTGGAGAGTCCACAAGAGGTTTGGTATTGATGTTGGGTTCTTGTTATAGTGTTGGGCATTCAAGCACATTATTATAGCTTGTCCGCATGGTTTTCCATGGGGAGGTGTAGACATGATTGGTAGATCAGATGGATTCATGAGGTGGTGAGGGGATGTGGGAGGATTGAGGGGGAAGAGGAAGGATGCCTATTACCAAGATCTCCTTACAGGACTATAGGTGGGGGATGTTTTTTGGAGACCGTATGTTGATTTTCCAGTGTGGCTAGGTTGTGAGTGTGAGATTGATGGTATAAAACAAGAGTACTGGGTACAGGGGATACGAGGGGGAAAGTAAAATCTTGTCAGATTTATCTGTGTTAGACAATAATTTAGTTTGATACAGGATGTACCTGAGGATCTAGTACTTTATAGATGAGATGAGGGAGATGCAGATACTCCCAAGGTAGTTGTAGGGCAGACTCCTATTATAGTTGATGAGAAGGGAGCCATGGGTCTAGATGAGCATGGTGATCTAGTGTCAATTAATGATGTTGGAGTGACTGTCGGTTATAGACGATGGTGGACTTGTGCATATACAGAGTTTGAGAGAGCTCAATTCACTTGGAGAGGGAGGAAGGTGTGTGCCCAGGTGGATGAGACATAATAGGTTGTTGATGTCAGTGATGATAAGGAGGACTTAGAGGCCACAATTGCACAAAATATGATCGAGAAGGCAATAGTGGAGACCGAGAGAGATAATCTGAGGAGGGAGAGAGATGATTTTATTGGGGTGAGGGATACTTTGATTAGTGAGAGGGATGGTGCTATTGCTAAGTGGGATGGACTTAGAGTGCAGTTGGTGTAGGCCACTACTGATCGGGATTAGTATAGACAATAGTGAGATACCCTGAAAAGGGATCTCAGTATTATAGGATATTCGATATCAGGTATGGATTTGGTATCTCGAGCATAGGCTAACCTTCATATGGGTTCCCCAGGCATGATTAGTTATGTTCATTATCAGTCTTTAAAGGAAAAAGTTGGCCTATTATGAGGATATGGTGATATATGACTTACCAAATGAAATTCTATATGCTAATCATATGGTGCAGTGAGGAGCAGCTCCTAGTGCTAGTACAGGGTGTGTGGGTCAGCCACTTTGAGGACCTGATGGAGAAGCTAGCGGTGATAGTGGTACAAAGGGAGGTGATGGGAGTTTCATTCATGCTAGTGTATTTATTAGTGATATTCTTTTTACTAGATAGTTATGTGTTGTATTTTGATATGTATACAACTCTTTTATGAAGCCTTTGATGTATATTTTTTTACACACGGAGTGGGGGGCTCTTTGATGATGTATTTGATACTTTGACTTTATATATATATGATGCGATTTGGCCTACTAATTTATGTGTTGATTATTATGTACGTTTTGATGTATGTTTTCAATGTATATGTTTTACTTGATGCTTATGTGATTTGAATATGAAATGTTTATATGTTATGATTTAGATGATGATGTATGATTGATGTGACTTAAATGTGATCCAAATTTTATCAAAATGTAATCTAAAACGATAGGAGTAAAAATGGGATGATTACCTTAATATGGATTTGATACATCTATGATGGGTAGAGAAATGTGAAAGCATTTACACTTTTAGCCTTTAACAATGTTAACATGAGACTATCAGTGATTAGTGGCACATGGGATCTTAGCTATAGAGATGAAGTGATAAGATGTACCTTCCTAAGATATGAAAGGGGTTTTATACATGTAGGTTAATGTGGGAAAAAGGGTTCTGTTAGTGTAGAATCATAGCACCCATAAATGTCTGCAACTAGATGAGTTGATACTCTCAGTGTGATTGCACAACATGGAGCATCTCTTAAAGTGTGGGACTTTGAAATCAAGAGAGCTCTCTGGATAAAGGCCAGTTCCTATTCCTCTATTTAGGTGCACACAAATAAATTACATAGGATCTACTATAAAACCTACTCTATCTTACCAAGGAGATGGGATTGAGAAGATACGAGGAAAATAAACCTAAGATAACAAGGTGATGCACCAAAGGAATGTTAAACACCTTGTTTTGCAATTGAACATAGACCATAGAAATGCAATACTACCACCATGCATAGATAACCAAACTATAATGAGAGATCATAAGACACCAATTAACATATGAGAGGGTTGAGAATCATCCAAAAACATAAGTTATTACTCCAGAGTTGATATAGTACATTACAATAGACAAGAGGTAAAAATTTATATTACGACTTGAATGGGAGGTTTGAAAGCTCCACAAATTCTCTTATAGACAAGGGAAGAAGGGAGGGTGCAAAACAGAACTATCCAACCCTTTATAGTGAGCCCAACTCCTTTTATAGATGCAACACAGAGAGAAGAAAGAGAGAGGTAGGAAAACTAATTTAAATCTTAGCTACTGGCCATCAATGCTCCTGAAACTCCACCCAAAATCTGTCAAGTCTACTAATCTTTATCTGTTTGGCAACTTGTTGAAGAAGGAAGAACAACGGATCACACCAAATTGATCTGGTTGTTGGAGCAATCGGATCCTATATTAATGGCACAAAGACGTTTTCCACTTTTTAAGCCCACCTAACCTCATTAAAATTAAAGTTTCAAACCTTCATGGTGTAGAGGATGTCGAGACATTTCCAAAAAGTCTTCTCCTACCCAAATATGAGTTCCCTAATTGAAAGATATGGCTTTTTTGAAGATCAGGGTCATAGGCATGTAATATTTAAAAGAGTTTATCCATACCGGGTCCACGTGGTAGCCCCGTGCTTGTTTGATATTTCACCCCTTGCCTTCGCTCTTAAAATTGCGCCCATGAGACACTTGGCATCATTCGCGGGCTCCCTGATTTCCTTTGTATTTTTCTTGAGTTCTTTCTACTGGCGGAGGCACTGTGTCTAACCCAAGACATGTGGCGGCTTTGCGCATGTTTGGAAACTTCCCCAAAACTTTACCTTTGGAGTTGCATGGATATGACATGTGGAGACCTCTGCAGGCCTTTGGAATTTTCAACGCATGTTCTTATTTCTTCAGATTCTGGGACACGTGGTGGGTTGGCGCTTGTTTGAGTCTGGCCCTTGGACCACCCCTCTTGAATTTACATGGTTGAGGCACATGACACCCTCCACTGATTCTACCCCATCTTGAATTTTCAATTTTTGACTTTTTCCCTCTTTCAAACCTGGGACATGTGGAAGGCCAATGCTTGTTTAGGAGACCCACTTTTATATTTACCTTTGAAGGTGCTCCGAGTTGATTTATGGCTCCTTCCATGAGTCTTTGATACTTTACCGATTTGGATCAATGCCTTTCTTGAACCCTAGACACGTGGAGGCTTGGTGCTTATCTGAGTCTCTGCTTTGGGCCGCGCCTCTGAATATGCACTATTGAGACACTTGGCACCCTCCGCTGACACTCTTATACTTAACTAATTTGGGCCTGCTGCTCTTTGAATTCTATTATACCCTGACCACGTGGAGAGTTGGTGCTAGTTTGAGTTTCTGCCTTGAGATTTCTCTTTCCAGAATTGCATTGAGATGACATGTGGTTATTTCCACTCATTTGGACTTTTCAATAGCCAGCTATGTCCCTTTTTGGGTCTAGGGCACGTGGAAGCTCCACGCTTGTTTGAGCCTTTGCTTTTGGGTTTAAATTTTGGAGAAGCACCAATGAGGCATGTTGAGGCTTCCACTGATTCTTCCATACTTAGCTATTTTGGGCTCGCTTTGAATCATTCGTAGAGCCTAAAGACTTTGATTCTTTCTCCGTTTCTCTCCTTTGAGCCTCTATTTTTCTGTGACATTGTTTGGCTCTTCTTCGGCCCTACTCCTCCATTGTAGAGCCTTCCTATGTCCTAGTTGTCAGATTTGAAACGTAGGCTCATTCGATAGAAATGTCCCTTGGATTTGTTTCTGTACAGGGTCATGGTTGATCCAATTTCTCTGGGGGGTAGAAATTGAGATAACATGTTCTCCTTTTCATTAGTTTTCATAGAGAAATGCCCCAAGTATACTTTAATTTTTGACACAAACTAATAGATGTGGGAATTCTTCTTTGATGATAAAGTTGATTGATGTCGGAAGCTTTCTTAGGATGCTTTGATATTTAAATTTTTGAAGGATGATCGATGTGGGAAACCTTTTTACATGGGTAGCCATCCTTTGAGGGAGTGGTCTACAGCTTTGATGTTTGATTTTTTGATTTTTACAGAGATAGTCATCCTTCAAAGGATCGGTCTATGATTTTGACTGGTAACTATCCTTCGAGGGATCAATCTACTATTTATTTTTTACAATATGATTTTGATATTTTGAATAGTTTTCCTTTGAGGGGTTAGTCTATTATTTTTATTTTTGAGAAGAAGCATCCATAGATATTTTTGACTTTTATTTTAAGCTAAGAGAAAAACCTTAATAAATTGTTTTAAGGAGGGGAAAGATATGTGTACATGACCTACAAATACATGCCCCATGACATTTTTTAGTTGGTAAAAGGTAGGTGGATGTAATGATTACGGGGCTCCCATGGAGGGGGAAATTTTCCAAGTGAAAGATGTGATGAACATATTCGTTCTGCTCATATTTAAGGTTTACAAGGAAAGTGACGGAAAACCACATAATTTTAAATCATTACGATGAGAAGATGACTGGTGGATAGTGGAATAAGATCTTAGATGATACTATTGTCATGAGGGTCAGTAGAAATTATGTAAGTACAAGGCATTCAAATGTTCCTTTTCACCGATGGGGTGAGAGTGGTGTGTTCAAGTCACATGGTTGTGTTCTTACCCACCCATGTTCAAATCCCCCCAAGGCACGATCCTCCTCAAAGGTGATGTTGTCATTAAATGTAGAATTTCTTCTCGTTGTTTTGTTGTTGGTCATTACTGTCATTGGTGGTTGCTCCTCTCGTTGATATTACTGATGGTTGCTCCTATCGTTGGTTGTTGCTGCTCTCTCTAGTGTTGTTGGTGGTTGTTTCTCTCGCTATTTTCACTGGTGGCTTCTCCTCTCACTAGTTTCTTCTCCTCTCAATGTTGTCTTTGGTGCTTGTCCTCTTGTTTTCATCATTGGTGGTTACTCCTCTCATTGTCATCACTGGTTACTACTCCACTCCATGCGGTCGCTATCGTTGGTTGTTACATCTTAACTATGGTTTCATAGGTTGCTTCAATTGGGTTCCTAATGGTGGTCCCCTTCATTGTAACCTAGGTTGTGGGTCCTCTCTCAAATCCTCAATTTTACAAGGATGTGGGTCCTTTCAACACCCTCAAAAGATTAACCTAATTCCAAAAAGGTTCCTTTTTAGGTGTACCATCAAGGGAGGCTAAGCACTACACTCTCAGACCATACTTGTGATTGATGACGTATGGACCGATCCAAATAGGGGAAAACTTTCCACGTTTACTCCGTTCTAAAGTAACATCATTTTGATTTTTTTTTAGAAACGAGATCACCAATTTTGAAGTCACGTTATTTTACATGTTTATTATATGCACATTTGATACGTTCTTGATAGACTTGATGATGTTCAAGGGTTGTTAAACTTTTTTCATCTAATAATTCTAATTGTGCTATATGGTCTTGCCGATATTCTTCATCGAGGATAAAGTCTTTGAGTGGTACGCGGAGTGATGGAATTTAAAGTTCAAGTGGTAGAACCACCTAGGAGCCATAGACTAGTGAAAAGGGTGTAGAACCTGTAGGGGTATAGATGTTAGTTCGATATGCCCAAAGAGAAGACGAGATTTAGAGATGTCAATTCTTGCCTGCATCGTCTACTATTATCATGAGGATTTTATTAATTATTTTGTTAGAGGCTTCAACTTGTCCATTTGCTTGGTGATAATATGGTGATGAAAAACTAAGTTTGATATTGAAGGCATCACAAATTTTCTTAACATCCTTGTTTTTGAAGGATTTTCCATTATCTGTGATAATTTTGTGAGGAACACCAAAGTAGCATATGATATATTAATAAATGAAGTTGACGATTTGATTTTCTTTATTTGAAGTTAAGGGGATTTCCTCAACCTATATTTTTATGATTGAATGATGTTTTTGGGATTATTTAGGATTGATAGTGCCAATGAGGTCTAAACCCCATTGTGAGAAAGGCCATAGATCGTGAGTGGGATGTAAAGCTTGACTAGGAATATGGATGAGATCATAATGCTATTAACACTTGACACACTTCTTGAAATATGCACAACAATCCTGATTGATGGTAGCCCAATAATAGCTGAGTCATAAGATTCGTTTAGTGAAAACATTACCATTTAAATGTCCACCGTATATGCCATCATGGACTTCTTGGATTTCTCTGATAGATTCATGAGATTTAAGGCATCTTATTAAAAGGCCGTTAAAACCATGTTTATATAGGATACCACCTATAATAACATTATGAGTGACATGTTGTAGAAATGATCGTTTATCATTTCATGATAGTTCGGAGCGGATTTTAGATTCTGAAATCTAGTCGTATGTTTGAGAATAACATAGATTAGTTGGATGATTTTCTATAGTGTTGATAGAATGGATTTGATTTCCATGTGAGGGGTGATCTAACCTATGAATGAATACAAATAGTTTAGAGTTATTAGTTGAATCCTTAGTTGATATAGTAATGAGTGAACCTAAAGAGGCCATGGTATCTGTAAACTTATTGGAAGACCGTGGAATTGTTTCAATGGTATAATGATCAAAGGCTTCAAGAAGAAATTCAACATTGACTTTATATTTTTGCAGGATTTCATTTTTACATTGATAATCTCCTTTGATTTGATTAATGATGAGTTGTGAGTATCCATATATTTCTAATATTTCAAAACCTAACATGATAGTGGTTCGAAGACCCATAATCAAAGCTTGGTATTCGTCCATGTTATTAGTGCATTCAAAATTAAGTTTGAATGATAGTGGAATAAGATTCCCCTACAGAGGTATGATGATGATAATAGTCCCTCCCCCTTACTGGCATTTAGATCAATCAAAGAAGAGGGTCATTTTGATAGGATTGAATTCATGTTCATCAATAGTGTTGATATATTCATGAGGAAATTGTTCATGAAGAAGATGATTGTCTTGAAGGGGTGCTTTAACAAGCTAGTCCATGATGGCTTGGCCCTTAATGGACTTTTATGATATGATTCAAGATAAAAATCGATCATAAGAATAAGCCACCAAGTTATGTGATCATTATGATATGTATTAAAATGCATGGTTTTAAATGGGTTCAAGTTGATGACCACATACATTTTGTGATTGAGGAGATAGTGGCATAGTTTAGAGGTTGCAAAGTATAGAGCGCAACATAGTTTTTTGGCTTCAGTATAACGGGTTTCATATTCATGGAGTGTGTGACTTATGTAATAGATGGTTTGTTCATGGTGTTGGTCATCACAATGGAGAGAATGGATCCCAAACCATGATCTGTAGCGGGTATGTAAAGATAGAAAGGCTCCCCCTCACTAGGAGATATAAGCACAAACGGAGATAAGAGATAGTGTTTGAGCTCATCGAAATCCTTTTGGAAGTTAAGATCCCATCTGAAATCTACATCCTTGCGAAGAAGGTGATGAAATGGTTGAAAATTGTTAGATAATTGAGATATGAAATGATAGATGGACTACAACTTACCTTGGAGGCTACGTAGTTGTTTAAGGTTTGATGGAGGAGGCATATCGATGATTTTTTTTATTTTGGTTGGTCTACTTCAATACCTCGGATGGATACGATGAACCCTAGGAGTTTACCGGTGAGAATACTGAAAAAACACTTAGTAGGGTTAAGATGAAGGAAATACAGAATGAGATGAAGATTGAATCAGGGACAATAAGATGATCTTAGCATTGTTTGTATTTTCCTAAGAGATCATCAACGTAGTCTTCTTCTATTTTTTGGATAAGATCATGAAAGACGTATGTCATGGATTGTTGATAAGTGGATCCTTTGTTTTTAAGTCCAAAGGGTATGACGTGGTAGTAGAAGGTTCCCCAAGGGGTGATGAAAGATGTTTTATGTTAATCGTCAATGGTGATGAGGATTTGATTATAACTGGAAAAGACATCCATAAGGGATATAATTTCATGGATGGATGTTAGATTGACAAGCTATTCAATGTTTGGTAGGGATAAATCATCTTTAGGACATGCAAGATTGAGATATTGAAAGTCAGTACAAATGCGTAACTTTCCTGAGGCTTTGGTTATGGGTACGATGTTAGAAACCCATTATAGATAGTCAATGGGTATGATGAAATTGGTAGAGAGAAAGTGTTGTAACTCTTCTTTGATAAGAAGAGCCATGTGAGGGTGCATCCTACGGAGCTTCTGTTTGACTGGTTTAGCATTGGGATAGGTGACGATTTTATGTACGATAATATTTGGATTGATACCTAACATATCACTATATGAACAGGAAAAGGCTTGACTATATTTGGACAAGAAGGTAGTGAAATCATTTAATTCTTGCAGATTCAATGATTGGCCAAACTTTAACTATGTGAGATTCTTGAGGGGTTCCTAAGTTAAGGTTGATGGTGGATTCATTGAGAAGGGTTGATGTGTTAGGTGGAAAGGCTTTCTGAAGGAAGTGGTCATCTGCCCCCATATGGGAGAGGATATCTTGATCGTCACGACATTGAACGATATTGATGGTGAGTAAATATTCTTCAATCATCTTTGGCCAAATGAGAGGGAGTGTTTTAGTGATGTGATTGGTTTGATAATTCAGTGGTCTTAAGGAAATAATATTGACTAAAAAATTTAGGTGGGATGGATATAGTGTCATCATTGTCCATGGGGTTGTCAGATTATGTGGATGGTGGTGATTCTAGTTTTGCAATGCATAGAGATGTGGTATGTGTAGATGGTTCAGTAATGGGCCTTTCATATCCTCGGCCATATTTCACGTGTGGTTTAAAATAGTGTTGGATGATTAAATAATGTATTCCTTATTTGTAATGTCCAATACCAAAGCCCTTCCAAGTGCAGCGCTGGAGGTACATTTGAGAAAAGATTTGATTATATAAGGATTGGAAATCTAATGAAAAGGGCATGATATGATGTTGATGGATGGATTGTGATGATGGTTGATCGATTCCTCCATAAACAAGGTTGGTTTTCATATATGTGGAGCCATAAGAGATGATATCTCCAATGTTAGGCTCATACATGGGTTGTTTGTCTAGCCTACCATACAACTTCGGTGTAGGTAATGAATTTAACATGTGGAGATGGTACTCCCCTAGAAAAAGACATTCCATGAAATCATCAAGGGAGGAATCATCTAGTAATTTGGAAGATGAGATGGATGTGTTGGTGGATGCTTTTTCAGAGGATTCTACTATTGATTTACGTACTAAGACATCGTTTAGACGATATGTCATGTTGCAGTCAACAAAGGGATTAGGATCCATATGGAATATGAATGTTTGACCCTCGTACTCATATTTAAGGCATCGTGGAGTGTTGAGGGGACATAATGCATGGTGTGTATCCAGGGTCTTCCTAACAACATATTATACTGGAACTCCCCCTATATAATGTAGAAGAGTTCTAGAAGTGTTTTGACACCTACTTTAAGTAGTAAAATGATAGTACCAAACGTGGGTACGATGGTGTCGTTAAGGGCTTGTAGTAAGACTGGTGTTTGGGTAATGAAATTGTTTGGTAATCTAAGTTGATTGAAAGCAATGGATTATATGATGATGATAGTGGCACCCCCATCAATCATGACCCTTTTGACAAGGAAATCATTTATTTGAGTGGTGATGAAGAGAGTAAAGTCATGATCCTCTTGCCAAACCGTTGGTATTTTGGAAGATACATAGGAAATATCGAGGGATGCTTTGAGGGTGCCCAAAACGTTTTTGAAAGGATTTGGGTCATCTATGGGTACTAATATAGACTGAAGAGCTTCAATCATGGTTTTCTTGTGTGAAGGTGATGTTTTGTAATGCCCACATTTTCAACACCAAAATTCAACACACATAATAACAAGATTTTTTTTGGCTTACATTGCTTGATACATAACATCACATAGGATCAATTAGGATAATGTATACCACATGAAACATTTTCATAACCATGGACTCACATATATAAAATGAAACACATGATTCATATTAAAGCCACATCTCCAAAAATGACAAAGTACAACAATGACCCATGACAATATACACTTACTCACAGGCGCTTCCCACAACACATCATTGTTCATGGTGAAATATTTATTACAATCTTATTTTTATTAGTTGACTATAATTGTTTGAAGAACACATAACATGGGACCCTTCATTCCTTTACAACTAGGTTGCATGTTTTTTTTAACATTTCACCTATAGTGGTTCCTTTAGAATTCACTCGTTTCTCTTTGTCGAAATAACTTTATATAGCATGATTGTGATTAGGAATGTACATACACACATGTGTCTTCTAATATTTGAATTAAGGATTTGTTTGAGAGAGATGTGTTTTATTGGTTAGTAAAAATACTCTCATTACAAGGAGGAAAATTCCCGGGAAGAAAAAAAATAAGGTTACTAGATCAATAGATAACTATCTCGAGCTCATTTCATAGCATTGTTTAATACTAACAATACACTATTTTAATCTTCACAATTATTACAACCACTATGTAGGTTAAATAATTAAGTACTATAATTTTTTATCCAAAATCCATTTCTCCAATTAGGAATTCATATTTTCACGATCATATTGCGGATGGAAGGGTACATTACACCTGTGTTCCCATTATAGAGATTTTTCTTTGAATTTAAGTTACAAATTTCACATTTCAAACTACTTTTGTTTCCTCATCTTAAGGATTTAATCCTAATAGAAATGACATATTTACATGTTTCAACCATAAATTATACTTCCTGAGTGATCCTAGGTTTGATATATTCCTATCTTGCAAAGGGTTCTAATAACTTTTACAAGTCCAACTAGAGTGTAATTTCCTTAACTCACAAAACCTTGGCTATAGCTGAAGTTATCCTATTCTCAAGGCTACATTTTATTGTTTCATTAGCATCATTGTTTAATCCACATTTATGAAAAAAAAACATGTGATCATGCATCATATTTGGTTTTTCGATTTATTAGGTTGTTGTATTAGTCATGGACATCAACTTTATTACATTCATTTTATGATCAAATTTGACATTTTAGTTGGTTTTGACATCACTCAAAGGTGTATCATTTTTCATAGCAGTAATTCCTTACCTTAATCTTATTTACTTTTTCACTAACTACATTTACATGGTTACTTTTGTCTTGTATTAGCATCATTTTATAACAAATGTAATTCCTATAACACTTACGTAACACTTAGGGATTTAAAACTACAAGGAGTATGACCTCACACAAGACAACTCATTTCATTTCTCTTAAACACACAAGTATTAAGTGTATATTGCAGGAGAGATATCCCAAATAATCGTATGCATTACAAAAGCCTCCTAAGGACCTATTTCAATTATTTGGTAAATATGTAAGTAATTTGACACGTAGTCTCCATTCGCATAATTTATATCTCACAAGAAATCATTCATAGGTACAACCACCAACTATCTTGAAAGGATTTCACCACCCACTAGGGTACCAAGGAAAATTACACACAAAGGGGTTAAACTTATTAATGATATGGTCAAACCTAACACACCTAGATATGATCACCTCACTCCTCCCAAAATGATATATTTCACAACATATATGAACCACCTCATAAAATATCAAGGAAATTGACCTTAATAAGAAATCTTAGGTGTGAAGCATGAAGATGATTAATGAGATCAGAGTATTTTTTTAACACAATCAGTTGTTTAGACCCTAGAAAAAGACTCAAATGGGGGAAGGAAATACAATAGGCTTTATAACTCATTCTTTTAATTTCATTAGTTTTGATGAGAGGATATTTTACCTAGCATTGTGGGTGTTAAAGAAATAAACCAATAATTAACCTAGAAAAATATTTGCTTAATATCTTTATAACATATGTACAACATTGAGCACAACTTCACATCCAATTTGACACTATAAATATAGCCACATTGGTATTATATTTTCAAAATATACCAAGAACAATTCTTCGAACAACAATACATATCATTATTCTATGGTAATACATGTATTGCAAGATGAATACAACTTTACAATGACAATTCATTAATTACAACATATCACATCCAAAAACTTTCTCTTGTTCGGAGTACCTGCAACCAACGTTGCATCAGTCCTAGGGCTGAGTATGGAAATCCCCTACAATCAAGCATAAATCCACACATTCATAATTTCTAAAATTTTCAATTAAATAGAAGAGAGATAGAGAGAGCAATAGATAGGTAGAAGAAAATAAGACAAAGTTTGTTTCTCATGCATTCATGCTTTCACATTCATTTTACACTTTATGTTTGGGTGCGAGAGAGAGAGAGAGAGAAGGTTATGAGATAGTTTATTTTCCATTCACAATGTCCCAATAATTTAAATTTCATGACCATTTTCATTTCATTTCAAACCAATTTACATTTCCCAATTCATTTACGTTTTCAAAACAACCAAGTATCATAGTCGTTTCTAGAGAGAGAAGAGGGTGGAGAGAGAAAATCACCATACATTTCAAAATTCATTTATACAAGATAAAAGATAGAATAAAATTCTACATAGAATTGTAATGGTATTACAAGGTCACATGCATTGTTAGAAGTCAAACGAGACTCAAAAAGAAGATTCTAGCTAAGGTTGAGAAAACTATCCAAAACAACAAAAGTGCTTACAACAGGGTCATAAACACACTCATTTCAAGTTCAATCACATAGTTAGATGATTCCTACTTACTCCCTCATATATAGAGAATTCACTGTGATTGATGAAAGTTGATTATGATGAGCAGAGATCAAGATACAAGGGCAACTTCAGGGCCATCTATCGTAGTTATGTTAGCAGGTCTTGTCACATAAAGACCAGTGGGCCCCAAAACCCACTTGTAAAATTAGTTTGTGAAGGAATTTTCATTAAGCTAAAGGTGGATTATGATCCCCTTGTTGATATTCTAGAGATAAGAGGTAGTGGTTTTAAATTTCACTCAAACTAAGTGGCAACCGCAAGATGAAATTGATCGTGTTTTATTAAAATGAACACGTCACACAAGTAACTGTTGAGCTAAGTGGATTCGAAATTTGACTTGAAAGGATGCTAAAAAAATTCAAACAAATTGGATAAGTAACCTTGTGGTGTCCCATGTTACCAGCTGTCATCCTAGGAGTTTTCGGGTTTGCGGTATACTTGGGTGTGGCGCTCCATGCGCATGACTTTCAAGATCAGAGTTCTCTTCCTTTTTTTGTTTTGTTTGTTCTTTTTTTTATGTTTTGAGATTTCACATCAAGGAAATATTTTGTCATTTTTTGGGATTATATTCCCTGTCATTCAACATTTAATTTTAAAAAAAACTAGAAATGATGAAGCAAAATTTAGTGCAAGTGAAAAGTGGAAAACCATACCTTTTACGCTAATCCCACAATCCCCACATTTGACGAGACCGCATCATCTTTAGGCATTCTAGCAACAATCTTTGGGATTTTTCATACTTCCTCACTTTATACACTCCAAAAGCACTGTATTTACAACTACAACATCTTACAATTCCCTCATTCTCTTTGTGTTTGACTGACTCCCATACCTTGTTCTACGACTCTTATTATTATTTGTTTTGTACAAGGTCATAGAATACTCACAAATGATACTTAGTTTTGGATTTATTCCTACCAACCCCATTTCTAAAATATCTTCATTGATTAATTCACCATGACCATCCCGAGCACCACCAATCAAATAATTGCACTCCACGAGGTATCATCACATTGAGGCATATCTCTAAGTAGCCTTAAGTCTCTTCAAGTGCATCATTTGCACATGGCTATACACAACTCACATTTTCATCCCAGAATAAGATCCTTAATGTAAGAGATCCAAACTCCAATCTCCCAATAATGATTTTTTACAATCCTTCACACACTTCCACTCCAGGACCAAAATCTCCCCATTTTAACAATGAGTGAGATGATGCTATCATGGGTGAACTATTTGGGTTCAATTCAAATGAATGTGGCATTTTTTTGGAAGGATTCCCATACTCTAATACAAAGATTCTATTTCCTGAACTCGAAGGAACAAAATAGACAGTGGAACTTGTCTTTCTCCAGCCAACGTATTATGGGGAAGTCTATCAAGCCATTTAACAAGGCCATTTCAACCACATCTTGCATTCCTTTACTGCCCACGTTGAGTGTTAGGAGTCATATCTTATAGAATCATAAGTGGGATAGAATAAAAGGACTTCTAACAGCTTAGCAACAAACAACCACTACTTGGATTAATAGATAAAGAGCAGGAGAATGAAGTGGTAGTCAAAACTTACCATATGAATGGTGTTGGAAAACATATAAGTGCACATAGCACAGATGCTCAAGAATGGAGGAAGAATAAATAGTACAACTAAATATTAATCCCAAATAGAGCACATCCTAATCCTAAATATTATTCTTCCTTTACATAAAACCCACAAAACAACAACATGCAGTGTCCTTTCCTCTCAAAACATTAGAAATCTATTTAAAATAGGTACAGATCCAAATCAATCAATTCGTATATAGTAAAATGAGGAGGTATCTAGTTTATTGATTTATTTCAAGTAGGACTACCTTCACCCAAAAATGGACTGATTTGGGACTGCTATTATCAAATCTCCACTTAGCATGGTTCCTTAAAAGTTCATTTTACTTAATTATGAGTGTGTGGGACAACATATCTCCCTTAGAAGCGTCCCCCAAAAAATTAATTTTATTTTATATCAAAAGAGTACAGAACACTACTTTACTAGAGCTCCAACTTTTGCACTCACTATGGCTAACCAATTACTATTAAACATCTAGGATTCACATAATTAACAGCTCTAGAAAAATAAAAGTGCATGTATTACTATGAAAGGAAAGTGAAAGTTTTGAAGGATCTTGAGGGCGCCCATTCCCTACCAGAATGGCTTAAGGATCACAAATAAAGTGTCTATATTATTATACAAGGACAATGACAAGTCTGCAAGCTGCCTCCATATTTGATTCACCTATAAAAGCTAACTCTGAAAAGGAGTGGCACTACATGTCTGAACAAGCTCGTAAAGGGACATTCTAACCGAAGCTTGGTGTAATTGTTTGATAACAACCTTTTGTACTACAGTGGAAGAAGGTAGATTGACGAGAATGGAGATTTTGGTTTTTTGTTTGGATGACTCAGGTGCGAGAGAGATGGAAACCTTAGATTTATCAGAAGAAGGGGATAGTTCTAGAGGTGGGGGGATAGCAACAAAATTCTTTGATTTATTCTATTTTGATGAATCAAAAGTGTGGGTACGTGAGCACGTGGTGATATGGATAACATCAAATTGATGAGGAAGAACCCTTTTAGAGGATTTCTTAGGTGTGGACAAGGATGTGGCTATAGATATTGTGTGAGGTTTCATGGATTCATGTGAATCTAGAGGAAGAATACCTTTACTCTCAAGTTTCTTAATGATTGCGTGAAAGGCTTTACAATCTTCCACATAGTGTCCTAGTGTCTGATGGTAGTCACATAAATATTTGAAGTTATACCTTGATGGTTTCTAGCCTCAGGAGTTAGAGGGTTTGAGAGGAGGCAACACTAGAAGCATTTACTAGATAATTTTTCTAGAGTTGTTACATAGTCTAGAGAAGCTTTTGAAGGTGTGATAAATGAAGGAGGTGGTTCTAAGATAGAGGGTTGATATTTTTACTTCCATGTTGGAGTGGTTGGATGATTTCAGGATATGACAGTGACCTTTTTAGATAGGGGTGGAATGTATTTTTGAAGGTTATGAGGGTAGTATTGGGCTACGTATTCATCATAGGAACTTTTCATTATTTGGATGATAGGTTGTTATTGAGGTGTCTGCAAAGATTTCTTAGATGATCTTGGTGAGGATGTGGTAGTTGTGGATGAGGAGGGATGATTTTTGACAACATTCTCTGGAGGTATTTCTGATTGTTTTTTGGGTTTGGATTCAATGATAGGTAATGTTATATTAATGGTGTTTATAGTATGATGGGATTTTACATTGTTGGCTTGTGGTTGAATACTTGATGAGGAATTATTTGGGAACAGTTATTTAAAGACCTCAAGTTTCTGATTTTAGGGTGCATTGGAATTTTCTAAATGTAGCTCACCCTTATCAATCAGATCCTAGAGGAAATTATGAAATGAATGAAACCTTTTGATGTCACGACCCTCAACTTTTTGGTATTTATAATAGTCATTATCCCTATACCAAGAGATCTTAAAAACAAATGCTTTGATTGGACAAATGGGTAGAAGAGAGATCATGTTAGCTACAAGGACTTTTTCAAAGACTGTGTTGTATGATTCTCCTATGGGAGTGTAATTTCATTGAGGTCGGGAGTGTTCGGTGGTCAAACATTCATTGGAAGTGAAGTTAATGACTACGAAATTGATGGATGATTTAGATTTATCTGGATTGGAAGATGGTTTTGATGAGAATTTTGATTTCAGTTTCTTTGGTCTAAGTTTGACTCTACCTTCTTCAAGGGCTCAGAGTTCAAGTTTATGGGCCATGGTGAAAGCTTCATCAAACACTTGAAAATACTAGATTTGGATTATAGATGAAATGTGTTTGGCGCATGAGCGGGAAAAAAATCAATTAATTTTGTTTGTGGGAGTGATAATGATAATTGATTAATTATACCCCTCCAATGGGTAAAATAGTTTGCGATGGACTCTTCCTCAAACTGTTTAATTGCGTAAAGGTCTATAATGGTGATTTTGTGGGTGATGTTAATTAAAAAGTGTTGAAGGAAGAGTTGGATGAGTTTTGCAAATGAGAAGAGAGAGTATTGTGGGATACTATTATACCTAGTCCAATGTAGGACCAACCAAAGACATTGGGAATGTCCTAAGCATCAGATCTTGGTCATGGGCTATGAGATAGCAAGCATAATGAAAATCTCAGATATGTTGTTGGGCATCTTCTTTGCTATAAAATTTAAGAAATTTCATAAGCTCCCAGTGAGGTGGTTAAACTTTTTAAGTTACAGATGGATGAATGGGTTCATTATATATTTGCTCATATGAAAGGGTGTTCTTAGGGCCCATAGAAGTGGCTTCAAGGTTGGATATCTTGTTCATTAAATCCTGGAGAGGGTCTATTTTCGGTGATTGTTGTGTGTTAGATGACGATGAGCCAGATTGATTAAATGAATATTGATTAGGTTGATACTATTGAGGAAGACTTTGTTGGAAGGGGATGTTTTGTTGAGGAATGTTTGTGGGGATGTTGTAAGTGGGTTGTGATGGTTGGATAGATTGATATGGCATAGGGATAGATGTGTTTAGGAGAGGTTATGACTGTTGAGGAACATGTTGAAAAGTAGTATATGTGTGGATAAGGGGTTTTGAATACGGGGGTGGTTATTGAAAAGGAATAGAAGTGAAAACAA
>JAHRHJ020001055.1:0-35704 GCA_019776745.2 Taxus chinensis | reverse complement strand
ATGTTGCTTATGTCATTTGGATGTTCTGATGTGGCCACAAGGCCAAAGGAGGTATTTTGTATTTTGCAGGTTAAAATCACAACAATGTTGGGGGACTGGAGACTAACCATATTGAAATTTAGTGTGAAATCAACAAGGTCACCATGGCAACTGTGTTTGAGTTGTATGTTGTGTTTTGTTAGGATTTCCCATGGGAGGGATTTCCATTATTGTGACCATGGGGTATATGTGTGCTTTATTTGTTGTGTCCCTTTTTAAAATTATTGTTGTATGTATTTTATTTGTAATGTGCTCTTTATTTTAATTATTTTAATGTGATAGTATAATGTGAGAGTCATATAGTTAAAATTTAATTAAATTAAATAGGATGTGGAAGGTGAAATTAAATGTTATTGTCTTAGTTGAAAATGAAATTTATTTATATATTTTATAGGGGAGAGGACCCGGTTGTGGTGCAGGGTCCATTAGTGGAGATAGTAGGTGAATAGTCATTCACCTTTTTTTTAACATATTTTGAATGACATGTGAAGTTAATACAACCCAACTGTTTTCTCCCCTATCATTATTAATTAAACATGGAAGCATGAAATGTTGAATAAGGCAGTTTTTAAATTGGTCAATATTCTCTTATTCATTGATAGAACTAAAAATATATATTAATTTATATACAAGTGTACAAAAACCAAGTCTGTACAGTCAACTACTCATTAAGTAATATTTTCATTGTATGCACATCATATCTATTACAGTCACTTCAACAAGTCACTTCTCAAGACTTTCCAACCCAGATCTCAAATCCCATGCACTAGTTTTGATGTAAGAGTCTTCAATCCAAGTATACACCTGCATAACAATAAATGAATTTATGGTCAGTCTCACCTTTCAAAGTGTTTAAAAACTCAGTACCATATGAACAATAAATTGTGTAACCAGCTGCATAAAATAATAAAAATGACCAACTAAAATATTATCCATTGGATTAAATCCCAATAAATCTCAGCCATTTGATTGAACTTTCATAGTGAATCCATGTCAACTAACATCAACCAATCAGAATTTAGGATGATAGAATAAAAGCTGGAGGATGGATTACAATTCCATTTGTTCATGCAATTTTCATCTCTCCAAGTTGAAGAAGTGAGGAGCAGTGCAGTTCAGGTAAGACACTCATGAATTACAAACTATTTCATAATTCAAGCCCTCTATTTAGTTTTTCAGTGACTGAATTTTTGAGAAATTAGGATAAAACATATGATTTGAAGGTGGCAGTGAGGTGGCTGTGCAATGTTGGAGGTCAAGAATTTGGTCCTGCATCCATTGGTGGTGTTTTTACTCTATAAATTTTCCCTTCCATATTTCTAACGATTGGTAACAGCTTAGCTCTAAACTCTATAAATTTTGATATTTCTAACGACAATTCAGCAAAGGATTGGTTCCATCGAGTGCACATTAGTTTTTTTGATGAAGGTTGGACAATAATTTGCTGCTGCATCCATTATTGGTGTTTTTACTCTATAAATTTTCCCTTCCATATTTCTAACGATTGGTAACAGCTTAGCTCTAAACTCTATAAATTTTGCCTTCCATATTTCTAACGACAATTCAGCAAAGGATTGGTTCCATCGAGTCACATTAGATTTTTTTGATGAAGGATTGGACAATAATGCTGCTAAAACCATTATTAGCTAGAAAAACTTTTATACATTTCTTCATTTCCTCTCTGCAATAACTTTTATTCAACTGGACAGTGATACCTGGCAAGTAACAAGTGCAGTATATTTGTCTAAAGCTAATAATAAAGAACCTTTGCTTTTTGAGAACTCTTAATAAATGCTAAAATGAAGACTGCTACATGGAACGTGTCTGTCCTCCAATGATGTAATGTGATATTAGCATAAGTTTTATTGTATACACAAAAAGATAACATAACTGCAAATACAACACTACTGGAATATACAACTCTGTCGGAATATGACCACAACAGCGTTCTATAGTCCACCAGTGTTGTATATTGCATTTCTGAATTCACTGTATTGTTCATTTTTTCCAGATATCTCATTCTCCAGTTGAAAAGTATTTTTTCCAATCATCACTGTGATATTAGCATAAGTTTTATTGTATACATAGAAAGATGGAAAGTATTCTAATTACATGTGCAAAAGTTATATTCAAAACATAACTTTAAATACAACACTACTGGAATATACAACTCTGTCGGAATATGACCACAACAGCGTTCTATAGTCCACCAGTGTTGTATATTGCATTTCTGAATTCACTGTATTGTTCATTTTTTCCAGATATCTCATTCTCCAGTTGAAAAGCATTTTTTCCAATCATCACTGTGATATTAGCATAAGTTTTATTGTATACATAGAAATACAGTACTTTGTCAAGTTCTCGTTAGAAATATGGAAGGAAAATTTTAAATTCTATCAATGAATAAGATAATATTGACCAATTTAAAAACTGTCTCCATTATTGGACCCTGCACCACAACCGGTGCCTATCCCCTAGCAATGCTCACCCACCAGCCGTTAATGTTTTCATTGTAAATATATGCCTTCCATATTTCTAACGACAACTTAGCTTTAACAACTAGGGAAGAGGACCTGGTTGTGGTGCACCATATCTTTGCACAGTCACCGCGCCACGTCACTGCCGCCTGGGCGAGTAAAAACACTATAATTGCAGGTTTCAAAAGAACTGGTATTTGGCTAAGTTGTTACCAATCCTCTCGACAAATCCTTTTCAAAAAAATCTATTGTGACTTGATGGAACCAATCCTTTGCTGAATTGTCGTTAGAAATATGGAAGGCAAAATTTATAGAGTTTAGAGCTAAGCTGTTACCAATCGTTAGAAATATGGAAGGGAAAATTTATAGAGTAAAAACACCACCAATGGATGCAAGACCAAATTCTTGACCTCCACCATTGCACTGCCACCTCACTGCCACCTCAGCGCCACGTGGACGATCCGCATCAGTGAAGATATCGAAAAAGTCGGATTAATTGCATGGGACCAAGTGTTGTCCACTCGCCGTGGCAGTTGTTGTCCGGGCTACCGCCATGCATTGAATGCTCACCCAGCAGCCGTTAATGTTTTCATTATAAATTTTCCCTTCCATATTTCTAACGAACAATATAGTGAATTCTGAAATGCAATATACAACATTGTTGAACTATACAGCATTGTCATAATGAAAACTACAAGTCAATTAATTCCTAAAAATTAAACAAAATCATTCATATTCTAGCATATTCCAGCATTTATTTTTGGTATATTTATAGTTTCTTTTCCAACAATCATCTTTCATGCTGTGCATCAGGTATTTCATTTACACCATGAGAAAAGGTGCTATTGCTAGAAGATCAAGGAGGCCAAGAGTGAGAGGTGTACAATTATCACATAATTTAAGTGATGAAGAGGATAATTCAGCACCAACTGGTAATGAACCAGAATGTAGAAACCCACCCACTGTCTCGGTTCAAAGAACAGCTGCAACAAAGAAGCTTAGTGTCATCCGAGGTTGGACAAAAGAAGATATGGAAAAGGCGATAGATGATGTTGAGTTTAATGGGTTCTCAGTTAGAGCAGCAGCAAAGAAGTATTCCATTCCACCCACATCATTACACTATTGGCTAAATGGTCTCACCCACACAAAGAGGAGGGGTCCTCCAACAGTTCTAACTGAAGAAGAAGAAGAGGAAATTGTTGAATGGTGCAAAGAAATGGCTGATATGGGTCATGGCTTGGAGTTAATGCAGCTAAAGGCAAATGTTGCTCAGATTTGCGAAACAAGACAAAACCCCTTCAGAGATGGGTTTCCTGGTAAATCATGGTGGGCTGGATTCAGAAAACGTCATCCAGACCTTGCAATCCGAACCGCTGAGGGACTTGACAGGGATAGAGCTTTAAACTTGCGCCCTGCAATAGTAACCAAATTTTATGATAATTTGGCCAAAAGCTATGGAACCTATTCATACGGCGCTCATAAAATCTGGAATTGTGATGAGACTGGTTTGCAGGCTGGTAGAAATTGTGGAGTTCGTGTAATTGCAAAGAGGGGCAGTCGTAATGTCCCAAAGGTAATACCAAAGAGCAGGGAGTGGATCACCATATTGTGTTGTGTCAATGCAGCAGGTATGTCAATCCCAGGATTTTATTTGTTCAAGGGAAAGAGAATGATAAAGAATTACATTAAAAATTGTGAACCTGGAGCATGTATGGCTGCACATCCAAATGCATGGATGACAAAGGAATTGTTTTTAAATTGGCTATGTCATTTTGCACGTTCAGTACCAGGCGGTGTTTCTCCAAATAATAGACACCTATTGATATTTGATGGCCATGGCAGCCATGTAGCATTACAAACAGTGGAGGAGGCAAACAAATTGGGCATTGATTTGATAACACTACCAGCACATACTAGTCATAAGTTGCAACCTCTTGACGTGAGTGTGTTCAGCCCTTTCAAGACATATTTTAGAGCTGAGAGGTCCAAATGGATGGCAGAGAACAAATGTGCAGATGTGAAAAGGAGTGACATTGCTGAGCTTGCAAGTAGAGCCTTAAAAAAGGCACAGACACCATCTAACATAATTGCAGGTTTCAAAAGAACTGGTATTTGGCCATTGAATTATGATGCTCTCCTAAATGACATGGCATGCAGCCAGGCATTTGACATGCAAGGTGAGGAAGTTGTTGATGCTGTCACAAACATTTTGAGCCTATCTCAACGAATAAATCCTGAATTAAATGACAGTGAAGAGGTGGTGCCTGAAACTCAATTCATGCAAAATGTTGACTCTAGAGATGATATGGAAGCAGCTGCAACACATGGAGTGGAGCTAAACGGTGCTCTTGGAAACCCAAGTAACATCATCAACAATAAGGAGGGGTCTTCAGATTTTGTAAGTAACAATGATTTGTCTTTGCCAAGTCAAGTTAACCCGCCACAATGGTTAGAGGATGCCATGAAAAACTTGGGTTACAAGCTACCATCCAGCACAGAAGATCAAAGCTTAAATCTGCCTTCCTTTCCTGAAGGACTAGAACAAGAAGCAATAATTCATTACTATGCAGATGTTGGAGATGAGGATGAACAAGACGAAGTCGAATTTCAAGAGGATGCTCAAGAAAATGAAATTAACTTAGAAGTTCTGCCACATGAACCTCACCACCCTGAAGAGACTGAAAGCCAAGATGGACGCGGTAAGTTACTTTCCCATTTTCTACGACTTCCAAGGGAGATCATAAACAAATCAGATGGTTCTATTAGACTAAGTAGGCATTCACAGATTTTGACTGCACCTGAGTACATGGAGCTATTGGTTGATGCGGAAAGAAAAAAGGAGGAACAAGCAAAACTAAAGTTACGGAAAAAAGAACTGGCACAAGAAAAAAAGGTTGCTAGACTTGCAGCAAAAGAAAAAAGATTGCAGGAGAAGCTTGAAAGAGAAAGGGAGAAGCAGGCTAAGGAGCAACAGAAAGAGATTGAGAAGGCACACAAGCAACAAAGGAAAGAGCAAGAGAAGAGAGAGAGGGAACTTGCAAATCAATTAAGGGAATACGAAAAGAGGATGCGTGTAAGTTCTGCAACTGATCATGAAAATCGAAGGATTTTTCAAGATATGTTAAATATTCAAATTCCAGGTTATGCTCAAATTGGAACACCTCCATCACTTATGAATAACTCTTGTACAGTTCCATCTTGGTATGTATCACCTCATTTACTTTCTACAAGTTCAAGCAGTCCTAGTAGTTCATTTGCAATGCCACCATGGATGCAAGCTTCAGCAGGGCAACCAACTCCTCTGTCAACAACAGGTGCAAATCCCTTTTCAAGCGGACAACCAAATCCTTTTTCAGCAGGGGGACCAGATCCTTTATCAATTGGGCAACCAAATGCTCTGTCAAAAGGGATTCTAAATCCCTTTTCAGTTGGCCAATCAAACACTGTATCGGCAGGAAAAGAAAATCCAAAAGCAGTATAGAAAGAGGGCAATATTACTTACACTAACTAAGATATTGAACATGTGCCAGCAAACAATGCTTATTACCCCATATGATGATGGTAGTAATTTTGTTGGTGATACAATTTTGCTAGATGTATTCACCGAAGCCTTCCTATGTAGTCTCTAAAGTTATATAGTGCAATATAAATTTTGCGTATGTAATCAGAATACTTTCCAGCCATCCATGTATACAATTAAACTTATGTTAATATATCAGTATGATGATGCTCTTCCATATTTTACACCCAATTTGGCAGTGTAATCAGAATACTCATATTAATTTTGCATATGTAATCAGAATACTTTCCAGCCATCCATGTATACAATTAAACTTATGTTAATATATCAGTATGATGATGCTCTTCCATATTTTACACCCAATTTGGCAGTGTAATACTCATATTAATTTTGCATATGTAATCAGAATACTTTCCTGGCGTCCATGTATACAATTGAACTTATGTTAATATATCAATATGATGACGCTCTTTATTTTACACCCTATTTGGCGGTGTAATCAGAATACTCATATTAATTTTGCGTATGTAATCAGAATACTTTGTATACAATTAAACTTATGTTAATATATCAGTATGATTATGCTAACTATTTTAATAGTGCAGTGTTTTAAAACATTAAGGATCATTGCCTGGGTGAGAACCCTCTCATCTCTGCCTTTTCTTCTCATCTTCTTAGCAGGCCGAGCCAATGCCGAGGACGAAGTCGGTCAGGAGTGGAGAAAACGCACGCACCCACCGGTCTGCAAGATACCACGAAATGGTCGCTCGAGCTCTGCAACAGAACAGACGAAAAACCAGACTGAACGAGCTCCCTCTCCATTTCCCACGAAATGCGATGAAGGATTTGGCGGTGACCATCTCCATAAACCTACCCGCCCACATTAACGGCTGGTGGGTGAGCATTCAATGCATGGCGGTAGCCCGGACAACAACTGGCGCGGCGAATGGCGTGGTGTTTTTACTCGACCAGGTGGCAGTGACGTGGTGCAATGACTGTGCAAAGATAGGGTGCACTACAACCGGTGCAATGCATGAAGCACTACTATAAAATTCCATAGAAAGAAAGACATTTAAACATGGAAGCATGAAGCACGAAAGTACTTTAATGTTGATATGTGAAGTGAATACAACCCAACCGTTTTCTCCCCTATTCCAATTAATTAAACATGGAAGCATGAAATGTTGAATAAGACAGTTTTTGAATTGATCAATATTCTCTTATTCATTGATAGAACTAAATTAGGGGAATCTTACCATCACCGCCTAAGTACGATTCTTCAAACAATAGAAATATTGAACAAGAATTGACAACAAGGGATGTTATAATTAGACAAAAACTACAAACTGATATTGAGAAGATCCAAGAATCAAATACCAAGAAACGCAAAGAACCAGAGTTCATTACTGAATTAATAACATATTATTGTTGAATATAAAAGCATACCATTGCTTAATATAAAAACATACTAATAACAAAATACTAAAAAATAGAGACATTTACTGACTCATTGGAAACGAAAGAGAGTATTGGAATTGGTGTAGGAAACAATCTGATCAGAATTTTTGAGTTCCAAGAACATTGAAATGAGATTTGTTAGAGAAGATTAGTTACAAATAAGGATTGAAAAAGATTTAGCAAGGGCTAAATATTTCGATCGAGGGAGAGAATATTGAAATCAGACAATAATAGAACATAATAGAACATAATTGAAATCAGAAATATTTCGATTGGTGGATCTTTTGGAATCAGACAATAATAGAACATTTGTAATTGTCATCTGAAAGATGCAAACAAGTCTTAAGAACCAAGTCTATATTAATCAATATTCTCTTATTCATTGATAGAAATAAAAAATATATATTAATTTAAATACAAGTGTACAAAAACCAAGTCTATACAGTGAACTACTCATTAAGTAATATTTTCATTGTATGCACATCATAGCTATTACAATCACTTGAACAAGTCATTTCTCAAGACTTTCAAAAAAATTACTACCATCATCATATGGGGTAATAAGCATTGTTTGCGGGCACATGTTCAATATCTTAGTTAGTATTGGGTGTGTTTTATACCATGCCTATGCAATACCATCCCTTTCGAAAAATGGGTGTGTTTTATACATCACTAATATCCCTCTAATCATACATCAAAGAACGGATTGATCATTTCAATGTAAGTTCAAAGATAGATCAAACTTTAAAATATTACTAGAGACTTGTGATCGAATCCCTCTAATCATACAGCAAAGAATGGATAAATCATTTCAATGCCGAATCCCTCTAATCACATATCAAAGAACGGATAAATCATTTCAATGTAAGTTCAAAGATAAATCAAACTTTGAAATATTATTAGAGCATGCGATCGAATCCTCTAATCATATAGAAACAAAAATAAGGGAAGGATCTATCACAGTAAGCGTACTTGTGGGCAACCTTACATCAAAATAAGGAATAGATCATGTCAAAGATGGTTCAAAGAACATGATTCCTTATTCATCAAATTTCACTAAAGGCTCATACCTGTCTCATGATATTTGTATGTCGAAAAAGAAAAGAAGCTTAATAAAAGGAACACTGCATGAAAAGTAAAATAAGGTAATCTATTGATATTTGAAATCATCCTGATAATCAAGACGAGGATGTAGGGTTTAAAACTCAATTATTTCTTCAATTCAAAAGAAAAACATCAATAATTGGTAAAATCCAATTATTAACATGCTCAAAACTGGGTATTATTAGGTATAAGAAAATAATTAATACTTCAATGGCACTTCATTAATGTCTTCCCTAACGTCATACCTCAAGGACATTTATATAAAGAGCCACTATTTGCAAATCTTATCAGTAATCATGCTGCAGGACCACATAATTGGTTCAAAACGACAATTTTAAATCAGACTCAGCCCCGTTTGATCTACCCTTAAAAGTACTAACTGAACAAAATCTGCTGAACTCATAAGACTATATAAATGCATCAGCGGATTATGCTTGCTCCTTGTTAGATGGTGAAAGGACAGTAAAATGAAAACAACACTGAATCTGTAATCCCTCCATCTTAAGAAGTTCTTAGACACCCAAGCTATGGGGAAAAAAATCACAATATATAAAACATATGGATTGTCTTCAAAGCACCATTTCAACCAGACAATGACTTGTGGATGTAAATAAATATTAAAACTCGGAAAGAGAAAACGGTTTATTGACCTGACTGAGTGGACAGCAAACAACATATAAAATTTCAGTTCAAATTCATTTAAGAACCAGCTCCATCCATGGAAAGTAATAATGAGGAACAATTGAAACCACAACAATATACTATTCATCGGCATGTACAAGCATAACACTCCGTCCCGAAATTTTGTCAATAATGCATATCCTTTCAGCAGCAACTATTCTATCACTGTTTAACGTCACCACCCACAAGGCCAAAAAGCACCAGAAGAAAAACAAAAAAAAGCCGAAAAAGAAAGACATTTTGGAGGAGCAAGAAAACTCTGAACCAAACGCACCCAAAACACTGTCCTTAAATTATAAGCAAAGGCATTTTAAGTAACAAAACACAGTACAATCATGTCAAAAGAAGTTACAAGAACAAATAATGCAAAGCAAAATCGTATTGTTACAGCAAAATCGTAAAACTTCAGCACGTAGTAAAGCAAAATTTCCATAGTAGTACAGTGTTTAAAAACACTAAGGATCATCGCCTGAGTGAGAACGCTCTCACCTCTGCCTTTTCTTCTCATCTTCTTAGCAGGCCGAGCCAATGCCGAGGACGAAGTCGATCAGGAGTGGAGAAAACGCACGCACCCACCGGTCTACAAGACACCACGAAATGGTCGCTCGAGCTCTGCCACAGAACAGGCGAAAAACCAGACCGAACGACCTCCCTCTCCATTTCCCACGAAATGCGGTTCAGGATTTGGCGGTGACCATCTCAATAAACCTACCCGCCCACATTAACGGCTGGTGGGTGAGCATTCAATGCATGGCGGTAGCCCGGACTACAACTGGCGCGGCGAGTGGACAACACTTGGTCCCATGCAATTAATCCGACTTTTTCGATATCTTCGCTGACGCGGGTCGTCCACGTGGCGCTGAGGTGGCAGTGAGGTGGCAGTGCAATGCTGGAGGTCAAGAATTTGGTCCTGCATCCATTGGTGGTGTTTTTACTCGTCCAGGTGGCAGTGACGTGGCGCGGTGACTGTGCAAAGATAGGGTGCACCACATATGGGTCCTCTCCCCGGTGGAAGAAGAGGATTTGATTGTGCATACATTTACCTTGCTATTTTGGGACTGTGTTTTGAGCATCAAAAGAACTGTTGTTTGGAAACAAGTCTCCATCATGAAGAGGTAGGCTCTCACTTTTTAAAATTGTTGTTGTTCCCTCTTTTAGCATGAAATTTGAATGTATTTGTGTTTGCAATTCTTAGAGGGGTGGGTAGAATGATTAGGTATGGTGGTGGAGAGAAGACTATGAGGTTTATCAGAGGAGGGATAAGGGATTTACCATTGACACTTGTCTTGTGGAGGGAGTGTTGGTTGGGATCCACCTAGGGAAAAGAATAAGCTTACATTTCTTACTTTGGGGAGGTATAAGGGATAAATTTGGAGGAGGGATAAGGAGGGGTTGAGGAGGGATAAGGTTTATGGAATGGTTATGTTTTGGCGGTTTGTTTTAGGTGGATGTCCAATTTCAACATGGGAGGCATAAGTAGACCTCCATAGTTCTTACTCTTGCTTGGCTTGCTTGCTTGGAGAAGGAGCCTTTGTTTTGATTGGAATTGTTGTTGTAGTTGAGAACCACATCTTTTTGTTTGTGCATTTCATTGTGCATGTGAATGTATGTTATATGTGAAAGAAGCTATGTTGCCATGTGTTGTTTTATCATACTCCATTTCAATATGGTTGGGGCTCGGGGGCCAATAGGGAAAGATGGCTTCTATTTTCCCATTGGGTATCTTGGTTGGGTGGAGATTGTTGCCTTTCCCCGTTCTTTGTTGTGATTCAAGTTACAAGAATGAAGAAATCAACAAGCTGCTATTTGGAGAAAGAAGAATACAGTTTAACAGTCATCTCTTTGAGAAAACTTTTGTAATACCTTCCCACTTCGCATGGATGAGTTATATAATTTTGTAATGTGAAGCCATTGTGTGGTAAATGGAAGTCTGAAATTTAATTGAAATGTAAAGATGAAACATTATATTCTCTGTATTGGAAAATATTTTCATACAGTTGTTGCAAATCAGCAGCACCCCCTGGATGTTGATCAGATTTCTAGTTTGATTGTACTATGCATCCAATGTGATTGCACAACATTGAATCCTCTTCCCTAAGTGTGGGAACTTGTAATATGAGAAGAGGAATCTCTAGTTTAGAGGTTGGTTCCTCAATTCCACTGGTCAGATAATATCACTTGTACAAGTTGCAGAGGTCTATATTCCTAAGTCCTTCCCTAAATTCCAAAGGAGACGGAGATAGATAATACAGATAAACTAAAGAACTAATGCTAATAGGTGATGCACCAAAGGAGTTGGTAGAGCATTTGATACTTCATGTAGATTGACACAAGTCCATAAAATGCAACAAAACAAAACAACATGCACAAATTCTGATAACTATAATGACAGAATCAAAAATTAGTCAATGATACACATATGCAGAGGATGGAAGGAAGTTTAATCACAGGACTTGTATTGTTATTTTAACATCCAAAATCACTTGCATTACAGTGACCTGAGAGGAAAGAAATAGGTGCTGCAATTACTTAGAAAAGGTCTGATATTTCTTCACCAAAATCACTTGCCAAGGTGAGAAGGGAGGAACCTGTAGAGCTGACAAACAATGTCTCCACTTTTTGCCAAAATGGACTCAAATTCTGGCTTTCACAGTGCAAGCGATGAGCCCCAGGAGAGAGAAACGATGGGAAAAACATGGAAAGGATTCAACCATTGACCAAAATTCCATCAAAATAGCATGGGCACCCTTAAAGACCCATTCCCTAAGATTTTTAACCATGCTGGGAGAGAATGCGAGCCATTCTTCATTAAAAACGGTGGTTGAAACATCATTTCTGTCCATGACCACTTGCCAAAGGCGTTTTTTCATTTTATCTCTCCAAACTCCATCAAAATGAAAAAATTTACCCCAAGAATCTTGTAGATAATTTCACCATCTTTCCATTGATATAAAGAACGCAAAAAACCGAGCTCTGGATCGAAAGATATGGCCATTTGAAATTTTAGGGCAAAACAGGGCCAAATCGGATCGGTGGGAAATTTTTTTGAATTTTTACCTTTTTGGTCATTTGGAAAATTTTCCAAAATTTCTCCACACTCCACCAATTTAGGTGCCATGTGGCATGTTTCTATTGGGTCGCAGGGCCTCTTCCTTCAAAATTTTCCTTCATTGCACCAACACTTAGCCAAATTTTTCCTGAAATTTCTCCCGCTGGGCACGTGGCATCAGCAAATGATTAGTCGGCGGGCCGGCGGGGAAAAATGTCTCTCCTTTTGAAACCTTTGCTTCAAAACACTTGGTATAAAATTCCAAGTTTCCTCTGACCCCCGCCACTTCTTTGGACACGTGGCATCATCCTGATTGGCTGCGGGCCTTCTAGGGGAAAATTTCCCACAAAAATTCTGGCCTGAGCCATAACTTGAAAAATACATGGAGTTAGGAGGAAAAATTTACGTTTCTGGAAAGCTGAGAAAGAGCTCTATCCAATGGTGTCAAATTTTCCAAAAAGTTTTGAGTGCCTGACAAAATTTCCCAAAATTTTCCTGTTGGAGACTCAGGAAAGATGGATGAAGTTTTGTTGAAGTGGTGACATTTTGTTAACTTTTATCCTAAATAAAAAAATTATTGTAAATATTAAACCTCCTTGTATCCATGTGTTGTATGGCTGATTGTGGATAGCCCTCATCTTGTAAACTTATCACTTTTGCTGATTTGGGAAACTTGTCTTTTATGGATCTTTTTTATGTAACTTTTTTTTTTAACTTGCAAAGAGGATTTGATTTATTGGAATTGAATGTGTTTAATGTCAAAAAAAAAAAAAAACTATGAAATGTCATATGTATTTTTTTTAAAATAAATATGAAATTTATAAGTTAAGCATTCTTTTAAATATGCATTTTTTTTTATGGCACTACAAGATGTTACAGTTATATTAAGTCCAATAGCCTTCAAATGTAAATGAAAATTTTTAACTAAAAAATATGCTTTTAATATATTCTTATCCACCATGCATCTTGGTATGAAATAGTAAAGCAAGTCATCCTTCTTTAACTGCCTCGAATTATTATCTCCCTTGCAGCTGAAAAAGTTTTCCCCCTATAATGTACAAGAAAAGTACATGGTCAATTTTACTAGAACTAAAATGATTATGCTTCTTTCTACCATGATATCTTACTATAGATAATTGATCATCTAATTGCCAGACCTACTAGTAATGAAATCAAGTATTAATCATTGAAACATATAAACTTATAATGAAGAAGTAAACAAGATGTTATCCATCCTTCAAAGTATATTATCCAACTTCTATTTATTAATCAAATAAAATATATACTATGTCTACAAGAACATTATCACTATGTTACATAGTCCAACTAGCTTAAAATGCGAACCTCTCCCTTCAGAAAAAACTAAGAAAAAGATATCATTTAATCATACCATTCGAAATAATTTCAAGTTCAGAGATTACATCCAAGGTTGGAGACTCAAGGATGAAGTTTTGTTGAAGTGGTGACTTGTTCTTTTATCCTAAATAATAAAAATTCATTGTAAATATTACACCTCCTTGTATCCATGTGTTGTATGGCTGATTGTGGATAGCCTCATCTTGTAAACTTATCACTTTTGCTATATTTGGGAAACTTGTGTTTTATGTGATCTTTGTTATTTAACTTTTTTTTTTAACATGCAAAGTGTTAATGTCCATTTTGATCTTACACCATTTTGCCCTAATTTTCCTTCACTCTGCGTATTCTGAAATGTTTTCTATATCTTGTATGGGTGAAATGAAGTTTTTATCCTCCATTTAATATGCCTTGAATTGTTTTCAAATCATTTGTTATGCCCATATAAACTTTGAAAAAGTCCCCAAGTTTGCCCTGTTTTTGCCCTAATATTTTCAAATCCCGTTCTCTGCCATTTTTTCCTATTTTTCCCGATCATGGAAGCTCAAAAATGATCAATTTATACTTGTATGCCTTTGAAAATCCATCCATGGTTAAAATGTTGGAATCATGTTTGGCTTGGTTTTATTTCAAAATTTTAATCATCCTTAGGTGAAAAATTGATTTGGGCATAACTGGAGAAATTTCTGTGTTTTTTGACGTTTGACGGGCGTCTTTTACCCCGTCAAATTATTCCTGAGCATTGGGCATTTACGTGGCTTTTTCTAGTTGGTCGAGGGGTGACGAGAATATGTCTTAACTTATCACTTTTTGGCTTTTTGGCAAAAAGGCATTTTTGGTCCCATGGCTCCGCTTCTTTCTTTGGTTCTATGATGCTTACTTTTTTTTGGTTGAGGACGTGGACAGATTTATTTGAAAGAGGATTTGATTTTTGGCTAAAAAAATTTAACTCAAGTTCTGGTGGAGAGAGAAAATTTCTTAATTTTTCCCAAAAATGTACACGCGTCACATGTTGAGCGATTGTGGAGTAGCGGGTCTTTTTTGTGCTCTAAGGCATTTTGGAAAAAAGAGTTAAAGTGAGAAAAAATCCTAAGGCCCAACAAATCAAGGAAGGACACGTGGCCAAAGCTTCAAATCAAAATGGAATTGCGGGTTGTCGGTTCATTTAAAGTTTTTTACTTTATTTTGTAAAATATTAAAGTCACAAAGTGAACCAAAACTCTGCCTCGAATCAGAGAAGGGACATGTAGCAGCTTTGAAAAGTCAAAGGAAAAGGGGATGCGGGCCGATGGAGAACTTTGAAGTTTTTTGCCTTTATTTTGGAAAGAAGGATTAAAGTATGAAAATGGACAACTCCGCCATCCAATCAGAAATGGACACGTATGGCTTTGAAAAGTCAAAGCAAGAGGTGAAATGTTGGGTTACTTTGAAGTTTTTTAACTTCAAAAGATAAAGGTTAAAATATGAACCTAGCTCCGCTCCAATCACAAGAACAGTGTCAAAAAGTACATGAAGTATAAAAGGAGCTTAAAACATAGCTCCACTCCAATCATAGAAGAACACATGGCAAGGAAAGGTGGAGATGCGGGGAAAATTTGGAAAATTTTCTTTTTTCCAAAAAAGAGGAAAAATAGCAGAATCAAGCCGCGATTCCACTGGGACCCACATTGGGACACGTGTCAAGCCATTTTTCAAAGGGCGGAGGGGCAGAGAAAAATGTCAAAATTTTACATTTTTCCAAAAGTGATAAAATGTCAAAAAGTGCTCCCAAGCCCATTTCCAATCACATTTTCCACGTGGAGGGCTCAGATTAAAAGATGAAGGAAGATCAACGGTAACTGTGCATTTCATCATTTTTCCACCATTCGAGCTCCAGGATGTTTGGAGATGAAATTTTTGCATCAATTTTCATCATATTTTTGGCAAATTTGTGTCGTTCTAGTCTGCAATGATCAATTAAATCAATTTGATGGTTCAAATTGTGAATCTGAGGTACTTTTCAAGGTGGATTTTGCTCGGGCTCGTGCAAAAACATGAAATATCAGATCCAGAAGTTGCAGAGGAAAATTTGGAAAGGGAAAAGATGGAATGATGAAAGGAAAGGGGTCTGCATGTGCCAAAGATGAAAAAAGTTCCCCTATTGAAGTAATGATGCAAATTTTTGCAATAATTCACCTTTTTTAGGCACCTGGCAACTTTTGAACGTTTTTCTGTTAAACGTCCTCCTCTGCAAATCATGATGAAATTTTGTAACGAACTTGATGCTTAGGATATCCTTTTCTTGGGAGAGAAGGCTTGGATGTAAAAAAATGATATATAATGCATGTTTTAGACTTGCAAATGGCCGGGAGTTCATTTTCACGAGAAAATTTTGAGAAAAGCTCATCTCTCTGAGAAACCTTATGAGAAACCAGGTTAACTTCCTCTGTGTTAGATTTCCATTCATGTTGAGTTGGTTACAAGTGTATAGCCATCAACAAGCTCTGAGATTGTTTGAATAACTCTCCCCTGCTGAATAAATCTGATAAACTTTGAGTTAATTTGTGTTAAATCTCTGGCAATTTTGTGTTTATTTCATTTCAGAATGTCTGCAAGTAGTTTTTCTTGTTCCTATTGCAATCTTGTATCAAAATCTATCTCAATCACACAGATCTCAATCCTTGTGATAGTTTAGTGGCATCTGCAATTTCAATTTTCAGAAGAGCTTTCATCTGGGAATGAAATAAACGATTTAAAATCACTTTTCTTTCATCTGTTAACAGAGATTGTTTGTAAGCCTCTGGGTGTACCTCAGGTGTGATTTGATCTTAGATTTTGATGTTTTATTGGCCTTCTAACTCGAGCCTTCATGCTAGAATCTCAAATATTGTGTGAAAAAGTGCAAATCTGGGCCTCCATTGATGCACACCTTCTGGTTGAAGGAATGTTTTAACTATTTTGAAGCTTTCCGTTGTTGAGTTTTCCATTGTTGTGAAGTTTCTCAAGGATCTGACAAAGTCCAATTTGTCTTGTTGATCTCCCACCAAAAAATATTCAAATAACCAATCCTACCCTGAACTACCCCTATTTTGTCCTGTATATCCACAAAAGAACAAAATCCATTTGCCAAAGTATGCAGAACAGATCAGGTTTCCAAATGTCTTCAGTAACCTTAGCCTTGTGTTGAAAATATCTCCATATTCTAGGAGTGACAACTCGTGAGAGTCAGATTTGGTGTGTTGATCATATTTTCCCAAGGTCTTCTATATAAAATTTGTGCAAAAGAAGGATATCTCCATCTCCTTCACCATTTGAAGGTTACAAAATAGGTTCTCTTACCTTGGTTGAAAGGCACAACCAGAAATAGTTAGGATAAGATCACATCCTTTTACGGTGCTACCCACTTCTTTCAAAGTCCGAGTGCTAAAAAAGTCAGATAAACTCCCTCCCCGGCTACAAAACGACACACAATTGTTTATCTGCCTCTGAGTGTCTTGTTCATTCCTTGATGTTGCTCGGTTCTTGAGGAAGGATTACAGATTCTTTAGAGTTAATAGAACCTCCACAAGTCTCTTCAATATGATCTAAGATTTCCATCTACAAGATTGAGATTTTCATAGCATTACCTTTTACATTCAAGCATTCCCTTCTCTCCATAAGAGCTAATGTATGAGCTTGCATCCCAAGCTTCAATTTCAGTTTGTTCTAAGAGGACCCATGAGGCACTTGCCAAGATAAACTAAATCTCCCACGAAATTCAAGGAGCACCCATTCCCAACAAAACTGAGCTATGAATTTTAGACCAAATCTCTCATGAAAAAGGAAAATGAAAATGTACGTGATCTCTGACTTTTGTTGCCGTATGACAAAGTACACATATTTAGATTCTTGAATTCCTCTTCTAGACAAATTGATCAGAAGACAAAATTCATATTTTAGGGGCTAATCACAGAAACGGATTGGATTTAAACCATCGTTATGTCCATATTTGTCTTGCAAAAGCAATCATCGTTTTCACACGATAAGTTTTTAATCAAATGCAAATAGCAAAATTTGACTAAATATTTCCTGGATTTTTTTTTACTCCTAATGATTTGATTGTTCCCTCTACCAATAGGAATTCTCCAATCATCAAACAAAGATTGGAGTTTGCATAGATTAACCTCTTGAACTAGGGAAAAAAAATAGCCAAAATTTTCCATTTCTTTCCCTATATTCATCTACATTTGTTTCCACATAGTAGTCAAAGGCTCAGTGTCCTAAAATTGGAAGTAATCTCTTTTCATGTAACTCCTAGATATTAGAGAGTGGATGTTCCAGAATCAATAAAACTCTCACAAAAAAATTATTCTCCTATCTTCGAAGTCCCAAAGAAGTTTGGGAAAGAAAGTATCTTTGTACAAAATATTAAATTCTAGATGGTTGAGCTTCAAGGAAAGTTAATAGCGAAGATACAAGTCGGATGTGAGGAGTCCAGTTATTTTGACCTCAAGACCTTATTCCATAACTTATCAAAATCTGACCTCATTCTCCAAAGAACTGTGGCTCCTTGAGAAGGTTGAGTTGATCACAAATGCATCTGAACTTCCGATTTTGTTACTGGTTTAAGTAGCTGATCATTGTCTTCTTCTGTTAGATCTTTAGGAATATTCCTCAAGAATTTCTTGTAATGTCCCCTAAATGGGACATAATGAGAATTGCATTCATGTTTCTTCTAGTTCCCATTATGTCTTTGTTTGGATCAATATTGGCTCAATGGATGATGAATTCTACTTGATGTAATGGCGTACAAGTATTTTTAAATACTTAAATGGCGAGTTGGGCATGAAGGCCTCTTATTTGGTTCAAAAATGGTGGGAGGACTTCTAATCCTTATGAGTCGGTTTTGATTGGAAAGCCTACATAGAGCTTGATGAAGAAAGAGAATTGCTTGAAGTCGTCCTATGCTTTGGGCTTCTATTTTGATGATGGCACCACTTGAGGATATATAAAGACATGAAGGTTCATTTGAAAAGGGTTATGCATGTTTATTTTGAAGATTGATATCTTGAGTTTGTGCACGGTGTGCCCTACTCTCCACTAATGACGAAAACGTTTAGTGTGGCTCAACTTTGGGGACGAAAACCTCCATTGTTGGAAGATTGAGGAACGAAAACTCCTCAAGCTTGAGGGGAATCCCATATAGGGGTTTCCAAAGTGCTTCAAAGTGGTTTATTGCTGAGTTTTCCCCCTTCTTACCCTAGGCGACTTGCATGGGTGGAGAGTTTGGTATGTTCTAGGGTTGATTTCACTATTTTGGTTTGATAATCTTGTTCGGCATAATTTATAAGGTCGTAATCTGAACTTTGGAGAATCTTGGTGAGGATTTGCTATTTTTCCTAGCCCTTGGTTTGGCTGAACTGCTGCTGTCATAAATATTTAATTTCAGTTGTGATTATCAAATATCTCTTCAATATTTGATGTATTTTTGATGCATAGATATTGCCGTGGCTAGACAAATTATTTCGTGGCATTCTACATTGATTTGCATAGTGAAAAGTGGATTCGAATCTCATAGGCAGTTCGCTGCCCTAGGAGACTGCAGATTTTGTATTGGTTGATCATTTTAAGATATTCCCAGCTATTTTCAGTTGTTGTGTGTGCTTGAAGGTGTTTTCAGATCAGATCAATTCATAAATAGCCAGTAAGCCCCTTTTCTCTTTTCAGCCCAAAAAAGGACATTACATTTCTCCTGTGTATCCTGGCAAGGATTGTTAACTTTTGTCAAAACTATCTCGTAGAAAAAACATCAGCTTCTCTGCAAACATCTTATGGAGTGTGCAAAGCCTTCCATCATGGAAAGATAAGATATTTATTATCTGATTATCATCTCAATGTTTTGGGGTGATCCATAGAAAAGCATAGCATTGAAGTCACAATACATAACTTCGATCTGGAATATGCTGGTAATGCAAAACCATAGAGAAGATAATGAACAAAGACATTGAAGTATTCAACGTACCTGGGCCATTCCAAAAGGTCCTGGGTTCATGCCAACCAAAAGCACCTCCACCCTTCTCCCTCCTAAAAGATAAATATCAAAGTTACCATATGAAATCATTAAAATGCAGTTTTTGATAGAAGACCTGAAAGTAATTCATGGTAACTATAAGCAATTGTTATTTCCCATATGAAAGAGGTATTGGTAAACAGAAGAATTAATTGATCTTAACTTAATGGTGTGAATGACTTACAATATCTCGATTAAAAAATAATTTTCTTTTTAATGGGAATGTGGTATATGTTATTTTTTTTAAAGGGGTTTCATTCTTATAGGTCTTAGACTCTTATGTTTAATACATTATTATGTTTCGCAAGACCATCCACAAATTTAGTTTCATAGCTTCATACATATAAAGAATATAGACTTTCAATTGCTTATAACAGCATTTACTCTCCCAATAAGATTCTTGAGAATACCCCTGATCAAAAAATGACAGATATCAACACATTAGTTGTCCCAATCATGACATAAGGTCAGATGGATGGCTTGGTCGGAGCCAAGAATCAGTGAGCCCAATACCAAATGTGATGCCAATGTAAAACACCAGATGGCACCTTTCGAGGATCACCCTGATAAATTTGGTAATAACTATGCTCTAGTCCTCACCTTGAGGGTTCAATAAGACATCTTGTAAATCTGAATTCCTCAGTACTTGAATAGATTGCATTGCTTCACATTCACACACACACACTCTTGTTTCTCTTGGTATACATCTAGCTATGTTGAAGACCATCCATTACACTTTCAGTGCATATTTAGTTACTTTTATTGTTTCCAGAATTGATGTATTTAGAAAAGATATTAGCCCTCTAGACATAAGAACCAAGGTTGATATGTTAACTCTCGTAGCTAATCTTAGCAGACAGCTCAAGTGTAGATGCTAAGATGATGGTTTACTCCTATTGGTTTACTCCTATTGTTCTAGAATTTTATATAGGAGTCATTGAAAAAAAAATCAAAGTGCATATTTCTTGCCCTGATGATGATATGTTTATACTTGTAAATCTTGGTTATATTTTTTGTGCGATGTATCAATTTAATAAAGTTCATTGAGGGCAATAAAATTTTACTTGATCAGCAGAATTAGTTCAAAGAGTCGTCCCCTTTATAGTGGTATCATAAATTTAATCTGGTAAAAGCAGTATATTACATGTTAGGCTTCAAAAGTGACTACATATTATTTGAATCATAACAAATCAGAGTACAAGTCCAACATTAATATTAAATACTGACCATACTTCCTCACGTATTGCTCATGCATTTCCCAAGCATATACAAGTGGATTATATCTGCAAGACAAAATCAAGGATCATTATCAAGGTATTAGGAGGTAATATCCTTGAAGAGATATATACAAGAGGATAGGCCTTCCATTTTATTTTTCTCCATATGTGGGAATGATTATGGGAGAGAAAATAAAGGCCTGAAACATGGGACCAAAAAATTAATTGGCACTGCATCTTCTATTGCAACCATCTTTAATCCATATCAATATCCCCAAATTTTTCTTATCCTTAACTCTAACTATAGACCAACTATATAGGATATGAATACCAATAAATTTGTGCACAGATGGAATCGTACAAAATATGAATTTCCCCTCCCACAACTGACAAATGCAAGTATCAGTAACAAAGTACCTAATTTCCAATAAAACCAAAAAGTTTCAGAACGGTAGATTTTGCTCTGAAGTGCAAAAATAGCTCACAGATTAGCTGATTTTTTTTTATCAAGCAAAAATGAAATTTTTTGATAGTAAGACCACAAATTTCCTTTGCACTAGCTGACTACCTGGAGTTGACAAACTGGCATAACAACCACCTTAATCAATAACAAAATTGTGTGCAACATTGATGCATTCTATCTATCATGTCTAAACTATAATCCATATTAATGTTGGAAATGTCGCCTTCATGCTAATGACATTTTATGTTTGTCTATTTACTATGGGTGGGTAGCAGAGGTGTTGAAAAAGTGCTTGGAATTGTAAATGAGGCACACTATATGACTTCAAGGCTTTTGGGAGGATATCTCAATTCATATCGGCCACATCAGTTGCCGTTAACCAATGCCTTCGCCATATGCATCTTTGGTATAAACATACCCTCTAATTATGGCGATTACCTTTGTGGCAGAAACAAGCTAGCTGCCATGCAAACTACACCATTTAAACATCAGACATCCATTCTGATAAATATGGAGCAAACCTGAACCATTTATGAGGGGCAGTTCAGATGCCAGATATCCTGCCCTTGTGGAAGATTGATCTAATGACTAGATAGCATTCATGTAATGGTTGTTGCAAGATCATTTCTTTCAATTTTGTATGGTTAGCAATATATTGATCCTATCCATGATCTAAAATTTTAAACTGAAGCAGGACTAACATCCTAAAAACGCTATGACGGCCCAACCCAGTTTAATACTAATCATTAGGTCATCCAGTTCATGTGACCAAAAAGCTACTTTGACAGAATAATCAGTAAAGAAGACTAATTTTGAGCAGCCAGGACGAAAAACATGTCATGATGTGGTTTCTCAACTTGTGTTTGCACTAGAGTGAAGGACTGGAATCCAAAGTCTGCTGTCTTGGCCATAGTGCATACCATGGGTAGCTGGCCTCCCTGCCCATTTTGGAAGTGGCATGAAAACACTTCCATTGGTGTCTGATGAGGCAAGACCTGAACATTTTTTGGTGTATGAATAACTGGCATTCCTGTTGCCTGTCAAATTGTGGCCTTTTGTCACAAACGACCTAAATAGTTGGCTTGCAGTGGTTTGGGGCAGTGGTCTGGGGACAGAGTACTGTCCAAAAACTATCGGTATAACTGTACTTGCTAGTTGCTTTATGGAATAGTCACCAGGAGACACTTGGATCATCGTTTTAAAATAGAGTATGGGAGTATATGAACAAGGTATCAGTCAGTGAACCCGAGATTGTAGTTGACTATGCCTTATGGTAATCTCAACTCTTGCAATGAATAAGTAGGAATGCCTTTCTTGTGCAACAAGCCTAATTTCCTCCATTTGTAAACCTCATCTAAAAACGAACAACCCAATTTTTCTCAATTTGTAAACTTAATCCAACAATGATCCCTGATCCTAACCGAACCATAATCTTAGAGACTCTAACAAGGTTTTATCAGGCCTAATTATCGGGTTTATTAGGCCTAATTATTAAATTCCAAAACAAAATTAACAGAAAATCTAGCAGGCCTACTGAGAGTCTTGTGAATTGAACATAGTTATTGGCTGCTTATAATGAACCCCAATGCCACAAAGTGCCAACAAGACAAGAAAGATAACCTGTTGGTAATGAAGGAGAAAGATCAAACACCAAACACTACTTAAAGATGATTCACACCAAGGGCAGAATGAAATTTAGTACATAGCTCAAAAACAACATAACAGAAGAGACCTAGGTTGAATTTGTACAGTAGAACAGACATTTACTGCAGTAAGTCAATATAATCTTCTTGTTATCAGGCAAGGGGGTAGGTATAGTTTTCATCTATTATATATATTTTTAATTGAAAATAAGCATTTGATGAAAATGGGCAGACTTACACGTAAGCGACAGGAAGTCCGAAATTGAGAGAAGAAAGATCTTGTACCAGCTCCTGTTCAATACCCAATATAAGATCACAAGCACCCATAAATCACGCGTTCTCTCTTGTCATTGTCTTCTTGAGCTAGCATGCAGACTAGCCAGACATTGGTAGCTCGTGAGTATAAAATTAACGGGCGATCTAACTTAGGTGGCATTAGCGTAGGTGTGTGACAACAAGAAATGCTTGATTGCGTCGAAAGCTTTATTGCAATATTCAGTCCAATTGATGCTATAGTCTTTCTTGAGTAAATTGTTGATTGGATGTATGGTGAAACTTAAGTCTGGGATGAATATTTGGATTGCACCCAGCTTTCTGAGAAACGACCTAATTCCAGATTCATCCAAAGGTGGAACCATTTCGAGGATAGCCCAAATTTTGGTTAAGTCAACATCTATCCCTCGTGATGATATGATGCAACCTAGGAGCTTCCCTCCTGTTACACAAAAGACGCATTTTTCTAGATTTAACGTGACTCCATACTCTATTAGACGTGAGAGAATGACGTGGAGTATTTCTGGATGGTCATAATGCTTCTTGGCCTTAGCCAACAAGTCATCTACGTAGGATTCCACGATTTTATGAATTAAATCATGAAATATATATGTCATAGCTCGCTGGTATGTAGCACCAGCATTCTTGAGACCAAATGGCATGACAACATAGCAATAAGTTCCCCAGGGAGTTATAAATGTGGTTTTAGCTTGATCTTGTTCAGATATTTTAATTTGATTGTATCCCAAGAATCCATCCATGAGAGACAAAATTTCAAACCTAGCTATTGCATCAATAATGACATCAATGGATGGCAACGGGAAGTCATCTTTAGGACACGCTTTGTTGATGTCTCAGAAATCTATGCAGATGTGTATCTTTCCATTCTTCTTGAGAATGGGAATGATGTTAGATACCCATTGGGAGTAATTGACTGGCTTGATGAATCCTACTTGGAGGAGTTTTATTACCTCTTCTTTTTACCATGAGAGCTACCTTGGGTTTCATGGGTCTTGATTTTTGTTTAACTGGTTTTGCATCAGGTTTAGTGATGAGGTTGTGCACCGCAATGTGGGGTGCAACTCCTGTCATTTCCTTATAATTAAATGCAAATGCCTTCTGATGTTCTTTGAGGATCCGAGTGTGTATTTCTACTTCCTCTGGGGTTAACGAGGACCCTAGTTTCAATATCCTTGGTTCGTCTTCCGTTCCGATGTTAATATCAATTGATTCTTTGATCAAAGAGGTGTTTCCCTCTTCAAACTCAGGTGGCGCTGGAGGTAAATCCAAATCATCCCCATTTTCTACTGTGCATATGCTAAGTTCCATTTGTGAGGGAAGATCTACCATGGGATTTACGAAGTAGGAAGATGAATGTGGGATTAAGGACAAATCTATCATATGATAGGAGAGATGTAGTGCCGCATAGGTGTTTAAGCAATCCAAAGTGGCCATATCACTATCAACATGGTCTAGGATAGTAGATTCATTTTCGTTTAAAAGAGAATTTGTTATTGTCTTTATCAATGGTTCATCACGAAGGGATACCATGAAATGGGTATCCTCTAACTCATTGCTTGGAGTAAAACATGATGCTGAAGTTGCTATTGAATCAGCGAGAAGATTTTTCTCTCACGGGATTGCTTCAATTGATATGAAGTCAAACTCCTTGCTTAAATATAATACAAACTTTTTGTAAAGTTGTAAGTGCTCGGCTTTGGTTTCATATACCTCAGAGACTTGGTTTGCTACTAATTGTGATTCTCCTAAGACTTTGATGTTATCAACACCAATTCTTTTAGCTAAGATGAGGCCAAGGAGGAGGGCTTCGTACTCAGTGCCATTGTTTATGCACTCAAAATTTAGTTTAAAGGCAAAAGGTAAGACTTTTCCTTCAGGGGAAGTGAAGATTACACCTACCCCCACTCCATAACGGCATCTAGCTCCATCAAAATGGAGTTTCCAATATTCGACTGGGAATATGGACACTGGGATATCTATTGTGTTTGCATATTCTACTTCCACCATACAGAGATCCTCTACTGGAAGAGAGCCAATGCCTAGGGAATATCCTATGCCTACTGAATCGAATGGTAAGAATATTGGTAGATCATTTTCTAGCAGTTCAATGATCTTTGCAGTAGTTCCTAATGATACTACTTCTATAGTTTTAGTCTCATCTTTGGGGGTTGGGGTTGCTTTGGCTAGGCTCATAGTTTCAAGATCTATTGTAGGTACTAACTTTTCTTTTGTTTTTGCATCGGTAGGCTTATTAAGTTGGTTTGTTGGGAGTTCAAACTCTGAGTGTACGCCTGGTCTTTTCTTTAAGTCAGCTAGGTGTACATCAAATGGTTTTGGATCACCTTTGGCTACGAATACCTTTCCTAAATGTAAAAACCTTACTTCTTGAAATAGTGTAGAAGGGATTGCCTTCATGCGATGTATCCAAGGTCGGATGAGGATCATATTATAGTTAGTTTCCTGATCTATGATATAAAACTCAGTCAAGATGGTTTTGGGTCCTAAGGTGACCGGTAATATTATAGTTCCAACCGAAGTGGCTTTAAGACTATCATAGCCCCTTAGTGTATTTCGAGTTGTGGAGCAATTGGTTTCTCCATACCCTAGATTTTGGAGGAAAGAGAAGGGGACTATGTTAACTGCCACCCCATCATCAACCATTACACACTTTACATAGTTGTTATAAACCCATACTTGCAAATGTAAGGCTAGATCACCTCAGCGTGCGATCTCAGCATCTTTCAGCATTTTGTTTATCTTGAATATGAATTCGACATCCCTATCTGCCTGCCCTAGAGGATGAACATCAAAGTCCACGTGATTTACCTGTATTTCAGGTGGTGGAGTGATGTTAATTAGATGACCTAAACCTAATTCTTCTAAAAGAGCAGCCCTGTGGGCAGGGGACCTCTTTAGTAAGTCTAAGAATGAAATGTGTGAGAAGGTTTTTGTTAGGTCATTAATCAAATCATAGGCTCCCACAGGTTTTACTGTGATTTGTTGGATGTCATCTACCTCTGGCAGGTGGCTTGGACTTCGCTGACAAAAATACTCTCACGTCTTTGTTATAGCTTCGATGGGCAGCTCGGCGTCTAACTCCACTAAACCGACTACCTTAGGTCATGGCTGACTTCCTAGTTACGGCGCAACTAATGGATTTAGTGAGGTCAAGGCTTCATAATCATTGTTTCTTGTCATTACACCCTTATTCGTCCCAGTTAGATTTATCCTGTTGTTATTATGATTTAGGAGTGGATCATTAAAGATCTTCAGGGGTGCGTTTTGAGGGGAAACTGCCCCTGAAAAGGTACTTGACGTTGGTGACGTAGGATGTGCTAAGAACATATCCATGAAAAGTTGTCTTTGTTCATCTGGTAAGCGTTGCATGAATTTGTTGTAGTCACGGCATGTTCTAGTGTCATGGCCCCGAATTTTGTGGAAACCACAATACGAATTAGGATTGTAATTCCTAGTTTGTTGGTTTGGCATGTATTGTGGCCCAAAATTTTGATCAAACCGTTGTCTATTAAAATTTTGTGTTTGTGGTCTTTGGTTTGAATTCTGGTTTTGGTACCTAGTTGAATTCTGGGTTGGACCCTGTATGGGATTTTTCCGTTGTTGTTGTTATTGTTGTTGTTGTTGTGGATGATTAAAATCCATTGCATTGTTTGTCAGGGTAAAGTTGTTATTTCGTTGGTTGTTTATTTGTGATGGAGTATTGACAACATTTACCTTCTTAGGGTGGTTGGTTACTCCATCTATTGTTACACCCTAATTTTTGTTAAGGATTTTAGGTCCTTGATTGACGTTCGTGGTAGTATGATAATTTGTGGTGTTCTGATTGGGGGCGATTAACCTCCTGTTTGCTCCATATGTTTTGCGACCACTGTCAATTACCGCTTGATCTATTCGAAGAGTGCTATCAAGTACTTTATCATAAGTTCTTAATGGGAACTTCTGGACTTCTTCTTTCACTTCTCTGCTAAGGGAATGAAGGAACGAATCACATATTTTCATTTGATCCATGTTTAGAGCACTTTCCGAAGAATAAAGAACTGTACACCACCTTTGGATGAAATGGGCGACAGATTCGTTGTGTTCTTGTTTGATGTGTAAGAACTCCTTGATTCCTGTTCTTAATAATTTGTTCATGTCGAAGGCCTTGATGAACTCTGACACAAGTTGTTTGAATGAATGTATGGAAGCCTCAGGTATTCTATAATACCAATCAAGAGCGATGCCTTCCAAGGTTTTTGGGAATATTTTAGTAACAACCCCATCCCATGGGAATAGTTCTCAAACGGCTATAGCGTAAGCTTTGATATGCACGTTTAGATCTCCCTCTCCTTTGTTTTTGGGAAAATCGGGAAGAGGTCTTGGAAGAATGACACTTTGTATGGTGAAATCCAAGGGATCTTTCAAATATTCTGAGTATGTCCCTATCACATATGTTTCGACCATTGATGGTGCCTGTTGAAAGAGCGGTGGTGGAATGGTTTGTTGGTATGGCACAGCGTATGCGTTGGCAAGGGCATAAGGAAGCCCTTGTGTTTGAGAAAACATGCCGGGAGAGGAGAACATATCCCCTTGTGGTGATTTGGAGTACATGTTTAAGTATGATGGGGTTCTGTCCATGAATGGATTGTTCTGTACTAGACCGGGAGGAACAGTGCTAGAGATGGTGGGTCTATTTGGCATTTGTTATGAATACTGAGGAGTCATGCCTAACGTGTCTACTCCTGTAAGGAGATCTACTTGGCTAGGAGGGTGTGGAGGATTGGAACTTCCTGTTTGCATGAATTGCGAATTTTGACTTACTTGGGCAAGTTCTAATCCTCTAACCTTTTCTACTAATGTTGAAATGATTTCATTTGGTGAAGTCACAGTGTTTTTCCATAGTGGTGTTTGTTGTATACCATAGTTTTGTATAGGCACATAATACCCCACTATGAATTGATCACTATCTTTACAAGTTTCTCCGAGGGTATTTCCTATATGTAGTGGCATAGAGGTATTTTCTTGAAAAGAGACTTTAGGTTGTTTTTGTAAACCTCCTACAGGTGGATACATACTTTGAGAATGTTGGTTGTTCCTAGCATAATGTACCAAATATTCATCGTCTAAACCTCAGTATGAGTTTGATTGTCTACTAATTTGTGGTCTAAGCAGCATCTGAGGAGATGAACCAGATTCTCCAGTGAACATCATATTGTTCAAGCCTGAAGGCTCTGCTTGTTGCGTTTGAGCGAGTGGTTCCAAATCCTCTGTTTGGAATGATGAGCTATATCTGATCCTTGGAGTTTATGTTGACAACTGGTTAGTTGAATAGTTATCACCCCATACTGAGAATGAGGGTGATGATTGTCTAATTTTTTGGGCGTAATATGCCTTAAGACCCAAGAGGGATCTGCTATATGCATCGAATCTCGACATATTTGGGGGGTATATGAATACTCATAGAATAATGGGAAGGAGCAAAGGTGATGGTGAAAGCCAATGAGGTGGAAAAGATGAAAAGTATACTAACTTGGAAGAATTTGACTCCAAACTAGAAAGTAGGAATTTCACGTCGGGTTCACCAATTTTGTATGACGGAAAAGTGACATGCGAGTGTGGGAATATACAAGCAACTCTTCCTCACACCCAACCTCCCGAGGTCATGCCAAGACAGCCGGTGGGTATGAAATATGCATGGGATGTAGAAAAACTAATTAGGTAATCTAGTGTCTTCAATACGCACTAGTGGAATTTGTGAATCTAAGGAAAAGAAGGCCCTCCTAACTTGAATTGGTGTGATAGATCGGTCAGCAAGGATGACTGCTCGAAGGCTCCAATCAATATTGAGCTCTGGCGTGATTTTATCTATAGGTTGTAGAGTACGTGGAAAATGATCCGGGATAGTTTCGTGTATTTCTCCAGACAGAGTCATATGGTGGATGGTAAATATAGCCAATTATATGGATGATTCTCTGGCCTAGTCCAGAATTCCCTAGCTCTGTTAGTTGCTGTGTCTAGCAAGGATAATTGTTCAATGATGATAGGTGGAAGTGGAGTAGATCGGAATACTAGTGTGCGTAGGCCAGTGTCTATCTCTAATTCTCCTATGGATTCGTTGGGATGTGGGATTTGTGGATCACAACTGTAGACTCTTAGTTGTTGTGGTCCTGTTATGGTCATGTGTGGAATCAATTCCTAATCCCTAGTATCCAGTAATCGTATGCTTTCTCAGCTTCTATATTTAGGATCAATAACTGTGTGATTTTCTCAGAATATCTTATAGGCGTTCTTGCAACCTAGATTCTTAGGCTGGTATGTATATCTGTAAGAGTGTATCCTTCACCTGGCTATGGAACCAAAGGATCACAACCAAAGGTTTGTTCTCTTTCGAACCCTTCTACAGTCATATGAATGTTGTCTAGTGTAATCTGTAGTTCGGTTGATTTGACCAAAACGTGTGTGCTTGGTCATCTTCTACGTTTAACCCACTCAATTGGGAATTGATTTCTTGCAAGCTTACTATTGTTCGGAAGACTTGAATCCTGAGATTTTGATCTATATTAGTTATTGCTATGATGAGATTGGGTTGAGGCACAATTGGCTCGAATACGTATTCTCTGGGCTCTCTAGGTTCCGTGATTGTCATACAAAACAAAAAAGTAAAACGAACTACAGTAAAATGAAACTTAACTGTGTCGAATATACTTATATGTGATTTCTCTATTTTTTGTGTTTTCTGATGAACTTTACGAATTTAAGAAAGTAGCTATTTAAAATATCTAGAAATGACAACTAAAATAATCAATTTAAAACAAACAAAATAACCGAGTGTAGCTATTTGTCTGTGTAATTTTGTAGATCTATTCTAAACAATAAAATAGCTTATCTAATCTATTTGCAAGATTCTCGATCCTACCTCAGAAGTGAGGAGTGAATCATAGTTTCTCATAAACCATCAATCCCCATAGCTTCCCTGGCAACATCGAGAATAGAATTTACTGAAATAAAATAATTAACTACTCTATTTGATCTGATTTTAACTAGAACTTTGAAAGCTAGAACCTGGATTCTGTAGAATAGTGTCAAATCCGATGGTGTGTGTGATCTTGTCCCCTCAGTGTGATCTCCTCATTCCTTCATGTTCACGTGGATCCAGAAAAATTTGTAATGCTAGCATCAACAGAAGTAGATATTGGGACAAAGGTAGCTCAGAATACAGACCGAATACAATGCGAGTAGGAGAGGGATAGCGCAAGAGTACAGGGCTTAACTTATGCAATTCCTAGTGGGATCTATTGCGATTCATGCAACATGAAGCGTCCAGAACCTGAAACTATCCTGTTTGAGGAGAAAAACCTATAACTTTAATGGCTTCGTAAGCTATTCTACTCCAATGGATTGGATGAAATAACAACACTACCTACACAAGATGGATTTGTGGCTTACCAACAGTAAAACAATGCTAACAAAGCATGCAATGAACTAAACTATGAATCCTAAGCCAAATAAAAGACTGAATTACTGAAATGAGAAGATGAGAAGTGAATGAGGGGCCATTTGCTTGAGCACAAGCCAACTATTTATAGCATTTGCATTTACCCAAGGTAAAAGCCAAATAGAACTCTTAAACTATAAAAAATGGCAAAAAACTATTCCAGGGAGCCAAAATCATAAATGCAAGCTCATGGCAGTGAAAGAAAGCTGGTAAAATGTTGAATTTATGTGAGTCGTGTTAAAAGAGCTTTCTGGAAAATGCATAAAGGACCGCCGCCCTGAGTAGGGCGGCAGTTACAGGACCGCCGCCCTATTTAGGGCGGCAGTCACGAGACCGCCACCCAGTCAGGGCAGTGGTATAGTCATTGAAGAGAAAAAGGCCAAGAAAATAGGGGAAAAGGGGAAAAACAAAGCACGTAGGGCTATACGGGGCATGCATTATGTTAACACACACTCAGAGAGCTTTTTCGGATCCCGAACACCTTGCGAGGATACCTATATCATCATTGGGGCATGTGTCATGTTTTTCTGGCAATACAGTACGTTACAATTTTGGGTACGTATAGTAACAAACCATTACACCAAAACCTCGAGGCATTAGTGAAATCTGCACATGAGGATCATAACATCCCACCATACTTCTGTAGAGCCTGACTCGGGCTAGGTTTGTGCCCACACTCCCATACATACGAGCCCTGCTTCACTGACATTTAGGTGCCCCACGGGCCCCGGCTACACGATATAACCAACTGAGTGGGAATCGAACATGGGTGGTCGTTTTGATACCAAATGTAACGAACTGTTACACCAAAACCTTGAGGCATTAGTGAAATCTGCACATGAGGATCATAACAAAGGGATAGGGGTGCCCATGGGCACCTTAGTCTGAGATTTGGGAGCCCTAGTCTACAGAAATGGCTTGAAAAACTCCTCTACGTTGTCATTGGATATTTTCCTATATTTCATTCCTATCACACTAATTTTTTTAAACTATGGTTAATGTTGATGTAAGAGCTACAATAAATAATCACTTGTAAAAACCAAACAAAGCATCAAAACCCTTAAAATGAATATGTATATGAAGGGGTCAGACTTTCCTCGGCTACCATAATAGTGGACTTACTAACTGAGCATTGCACTACATCTCATACCTAATGTAGTTCTAGGTGTGTGTGTGTGTGCAAGTCATTCCCTAGGTTTCTTTTGTCTCAATCACACTTTGTGAAGTAGCAAGAAAATAACTAGATGTATAATATAGTGAATGTGTACATGGAAATAATAGAATCCCCTCCTATGAAGTGTGATGCAAATGAACAAGCCTTGTGTGCCTTGTGATGGATCTAGATGGATACAAATGTATCTTTTTCTTCCTTTGATGGATACAACTCTGGATTATGATGGTAGATTCTTAGTTATTGGTCCCTCATTATGGTCACATAGCTTTATATTTATATGGTTCGCTTGTTCTAATTTCATAATTAACCCCAAAAAGGATGACCACGAAAAAGATAGAATGTTCAAATTCCTAGAAAGTTCCCAAAAGGTGAGAGTAAAGAAATTAAAGTAAAAAGACCAAAGACGTGGGTTGATTATTACTCTTTTCACTCAAGAACCATATGAATAGTAGTATGAGACTGAGACTAAATAATGACTCAAAGTGCATGATTTAGTAACTACATGTGGAACAAAAAAGAAGGATTAACAACTACTTCTTTCACTACTTGCCAAACTATGTCCTAAATACTCTATCTTTGTCTCTAAATTTTATGCTACCAAGAGGGCTCTTGGAGCCATATGGTCTATGCCATCTTTAGATGAATTTATTGCTGATTTGACTAAGGAGCAAGATAAATGAATACAAATGGGTGCCTTGAAGTCCTCTAAACCTTGAGCTCTCATTTCTAAGAATGGAAAATAAAAATCTTCATTAGAAAAATATTATAAATAGAGTAACAAGGATCAAGAAATAAGGATCAACATTCTTCCAACTCTACATAAAACTCCGAGACTTCCTCTTCTAGTGATAAGTCTAAGAAATAAAGGATAAAATGTGGGTATTACAAAGGGATACATGATGAGAGAAAATGTTTGAAGAAAAAAATTGACCACCTCCCAAATATTCTTGAGAAGAACAAGATAGGTGACCAAGAGTCTTCCAAACAATATTCATCAAAAAATGAATCCTCCAATGCAAATGGAAAGGGGAAAGAAAAAAAAGAAGAAAAGGAGAAAAAAGGGAGAGCCCTTGTTGCATTCATACCACCACCTCCTATAGGGGTTATTAATTTTGATGCTTCACATCATATGTATTCTTCACACATGGAGTTCACTTCATTAGAGTGATATTACATGTCTACTATATGATTGGGTAACAACATTTTTTCACACCTTTTTGGGAGTGGACCTATTTAATTGGATGAAGGAAAATTCAATAATGTTCTTAGTATTCCCTCACTATCAACTAATATCTTATCATTCCACCAAATTAATCACTTTATTATGGGCATGCGAGTTGAGTTATCTCCAGATTTATTCTATGTCAAAGAGCTACACAGTGACACTATCATTGCAATGGGTGTAGTTGATAATAAAATTCAAAGATATTTTGTATTTCACTCTATTCCTCCTTAAGATTCTTAACCTGATTCACTTGTACTTGATGATACCTTTGAGCTTTATTACATTTCTGATGAGAACTCTTCTGTCATAGATGATTACACTAGTGATATGGACCCACCTCCATTATCTCTTCATCACCTTCCATTTTTAGAGAAGTTATTTATTGATCCACCTACTTCTGGTCCACCTCATACTTTTCAAGGAGCAAGTATCTTGATTCAAGACTCATAAGACATCAATAATTATTTTAATCAGTTATGGGACCCTCCACATTCTTCTGTTGTTTCTGCATCATATGCATCATTCCTTCATGAAGAATTTGGCACTTATACATTGTATGAGGAACATAGTTCCTTGGATAGGAGCCACAGATTAGTTGGAGATCCATCAGACACTTGATGGATACCTTTAATTTTCCATGGTGATCCACTTTTCACTGCATATACTTCCAAGGCACAGTCACTCAAAGAGGTTGTTTTACAAGATACTAGATGGCTACCAACAATTGTAGTTGTGATTTGGGATTTCTAGTCCTACCTTATCTTTTTTATCTCTCTTTTTGGGGGAGTTTTTTCCCATTGGGTTTTCTCCTTTTACTCTATCTTTTTGAGAGATGAATTATACATGGGTACCTCATCAAGCCTTGTTTCTGGGACCCAATTTCCTTTTTCATTTCCAACCTAAGTTGTGTTATGGGGAGGTTTTAGTGTAGAATTTATTTACATCACTTTAATTTTATTATCCTACTCGGTATATTCCACCTCACTTAGAGTTTCCCTACACTTATGGTATATTCTTGTTTATGAGTACACATTACTACACTATTATAGGTGTTGATACCACTTGTATACACTATTATAGTTATTGGTTACCACTTGACTACACTATTCTAGGTATTGGTTACTACTTGTCTACACCAATCTAGGTGTTGGTTACTATACGTACCCAATATTTCATGGTGTTATATTGTTGGAACTGTAAAATACCCTGTTGATAATTTTATTTTCTAGAATAAATTATGACTCCATGTCCCATTTATTTTTTTTCTATTGTCCCATGTGACTTAGTCTTCTTTTCTTATTAGTTTCCTAGCATTAAATTCTTTCGCAAATGATTTTCACCTTCTTTTCCTTAGTGTTTTCCTTTAAGTCATGTAATCTTCATGGTGGTTACGTAACCATCGGTATGCCTTGAGTGGAGGTTACACAAATTTCATGAAAATTGCGTAACCTCCTATATGTGTAGACCAACAGTTTCATGTGCTTAAATCTGAGACTCAAACATCATGTTCTGTGTGTGTTTTGCTTGCTTTTAAGTCATTTTCTCATACGTTTCTTAACCAATTTTTTTTTTTAAGCTTCATCGATGTTTATGAAATTATTATTCTTTAATTAATATTTTTATTAAGTTAACTTCCACTCCTTTGAGATATCTAACACATCTTGATTACCAAGTGTGTTGTGTCATTTTCCTACCAACTTTCTATAAAAAACAAAGATTTTTCCTGAAGCATTGATTGACGTCTATTGAATTAGAATTGTATTGTTACTCTGTTGAAATATTTCCACAAACCACAAAATCAACTCATATCCTTGCCTTGTTACTTCCTTTCCTACATTGCTACCAGACTACTTGTAACCATATATCTTCAATACTTCTACAAATTATTCTACATACCAACCAACACAACTCCCTGGATAATTTGGGCCCATCATTAGAAAATAAGATGATGGGATTATGAAAGACACAACAACCTCTAGATATTTTCATAGTTCTACATTTCTAGTTTGGGGGTGTAATTCAATTCTTTCTTTTATGTGTATAACTTAGATTTATTTATCAAAGCAATATATGTTTTTAGAATTTAGAATTATCAAGTATTCATTATAGCTATCTTTCATTGATAATTAATCCTTATCTTATCCCTATGTATTTATCTAGGAAAGGACTTAGAGGAAGTTCACGTGCACATACTTATTAATTTCTTCATATTAATTAAAGCGTATCTTTCATTTAATTCATTGTCTAGATTTAAATATGCACACAAACATAGATTTAATTGAGAGTTTCCTCCCTACTTATCCATGTGGATCTACAAGGGAAAGGGGATTGAGCAAGATTATGTGTATGTACGACTTGTTACATTTCTCCACATTTAAAAATGTTGGTCCCTGAATTGACTAAGTCCCAAGAAATAAGGTACATGTGCGCAAGGCAAACAAGTAAGAAGGTGTGCAATAACATAAGCAGATTTGTGGACTTAGC